>CATIWM010155387.1:0-35074 GCA_949671775.1 Mallotus repandus | reverse complement strand
TTAAATTCTTAGCTTCCTAATTCTTATTATGGACTTAATTGTAAACATTTATAATCTTCTCCTATTTAACATTAGAATTAATACCACACATATCTCATGTATTTCTCATGTCTATATGTTGTGCATGTTATGCAAATAAATGTAACGTATTAGGTGGGCGTTACATATAGTGGTGTGGAGCATAACACATGTAATAACAGGTTGTCCCAGAGATGTAAAATGACATGCAACAAACATTGTTAGAATAAAGTTTGTGGCTATGAAGTCGACTATGGGATACATCAAAGCTCAATTATGGTTTATGTTTATATTTCTTGAGTTTAAGTTAACAATATTATTATACATGCAATAATTTATAGTCGAGAGACTAATTGTAAAAGTAAGAGGTACAATTAAAGTTTTTTTTAAAAAAAAGTATTAGGAATTAATTATAATATTTAAAAGGTGTTAAAATATGATAAAAATTAAAAGATAGATGTTATCCCAAATTGGAAATAAGAGAAGCATGGAGGGGGTTAGTTGGTTATAAAATAAGCTCCTTACTTCCTTTGTTATGTGTGTCAATCACCACTTGTATTTGGTGTACCATTGAAAGCTATTAGCTATACTATTAGAGAATTTATGGGAAATTCTCTTGGGTGTACTTGGGCTTTTGGGTATGTGTGAGAGTTACATATTTTTTAGTGTGGTTGTAATAATTTTTCATATAGTAAATATTTTTCTCTTGGTTGTCTTTTGACAACGCCTGTGTTTTTTCTTCATTTTGGAGTTTTCCACGTTAAATTATTATATGTTTCTCTATGTTATTTTTCAAGTATTTTTGTTCAAGTTATGATCTAAAGGGGTGAAGGTACTTGTTGGATTGTGAGGGGCTTAAATTTCCCAACAATTGGTATTAGAGTCGATGGTTCGGTGACGAGCTTGAAGGTGGCGTAGGAATTACTTTAAAATTCTTAGTATGTTTTGTGGTTGCAGCTTCGTTCAATCTTCCACATCAGAAAAGATTTTTTAGAAATTGTTATAATCCAACTGGAGGTCCTTAAACACGGTATTGTGTTTGTTAAGTATGGTATTGTGTAAGTAAGTGCAGTCAAGAAAGTTTTGTCACAAAGGCTATAATCGCCTAAGGAAGTTGGGACTTAAGTGGTACCGTTTGTGTCCCCCCAATCTTTCCTAGAAAGTTTCTTAGTGCATTTTGTAGACACAATTGTTCACTCCTTATTCATGTGTGAGATCACTGTAGTAGGAAGTATTGTTCAAGTATACGGAGGTATTGTGCATTGTTAAGCAAAAATGAGCTTAAGATTTGATAATGAGCAATTTGATGGGAGAATTAATTTTGGGTTATGGCAAGTATAAGTCAAGGATATACTAATCCAATTTGGATTGTATAAGGCTTTGAGAGGAAAGCCAACTTCTTTGTCTGAAGGAAAAGAGCTAGTTAAATCCGGTGACAACAGTAAAAACACAAAAAAATCCAAGATGAGTGAAGAAGAATGGGAGGAGCTAGACATGAGAGCAGCAAGTCAAAATCGTCTCTGTCTAGCCAAAAATGTTCTTGTTAATGTTGCTAGATGGTCATTAACAAAGGAGTTTTGGGAAAAACTTGAGGAAATGTATCAGCTAAAAGTCTTTCAAATAGTTTATATTTGAAGGAGCAATTTCACAAATTGCAAATTGAGAAGGTACAAAATTTTTTGGCCATCTTAGTGCACTTAATGGGATTGTTTCTAAACTGGAATCTATTGGAGTGAAAATTGATGATGAAGATAAAGCGTTAAGGCTTATCTGGTCTCTTCCACCTTCCTATGAACACATGTAAACCGTTTTAATGTATAGAAAAGAGAATGTGAAATTTTCAGAAGTGACAAGTAAGCTAATTTTTGAAGAAAGAAGGCTGAAAAATGTAGAGAACAAGTCTTTTGAAAGTACAATATTATCGATTTATGGAAATGGGAGGAAAAATAAAGGCTCCAAAAAGAAAATTATTTGCTGGGGATATGGGCAACCTGGACATGTAAAGAATGATTGTAATCATGGTAGAGCTAGTTCAGCTAATGACTCCAAAAGTAATGCTACTTTTATGGTCATCTTTGAAAAAGAAGACGATGAACTTTCTATATAAGGAAAGATATATATCCTTATGGCATGATAGCTACCAACTGAGTTGCCATAGAAAAGGATGTATGATAGGTAGCATGTCCACATTTCGCACACGGGCATTGGTTGACAGTTGATGCAAGGTTTGTGGTGGAATTGATGTCGATGGCTAATAAACTTCCTAGTAAGTCAACATTGGAAGTTGCACCATAACTTATTAGCAGTTTTTTGACATGAATTGACTGAGGTGAAAATTCTTAGAGTTGGTAAATTTCAAGTATGTATACTCTTATGGTAGAGTATGACAATTCTTATTTTTTAGAATTGTGACTGTCATAGTTGACGGTGTAATTTGAGGTAGCTGTTATTCTTTTAATTTTTTAATCATGGTAGAGATTGTTGAAATATGATAAAAAATTAAAAGATGGATGTTATCCCACATTGGAAAGAAGAGAAGGAAGGAGGGGTTAGTTGGTTATAAAATAAGCTCCTTGCTTCCTTTGTTATGTGTGTCAATGACCACTTATATTTGGTGTACCATTGAAAGCTATTAACTATACTAGTAGATAATTTATGAGAAATTCTATTGGGTGTACTTGAGCTTTTAGGTATGTGAGAGAGTTAAATATTTTGTAGTGTGGTTGTAATAATTTTCCACATAGTAAATATTTTTCTCTTGGTTGTATTTTGAGAACACCTATAGTTTTTGTTTTCCACGTTAAATTATTATGTATTTGTCTCTCTTATTTTTTAAGTATTTTTGTTTAAGTTGTGATCTAAAGGGGTGAAGGTACTTGTTGGATTGTAAGGGGCTTAATTTTCCCAACAGAAGGTGTATGAATGCTTTATTCTAAGAATTGATATTCCACCACATCGGTGCTCTTGATAGGTGGGTCAGAGTTGTAACCATCTAATAGAGGTATTGATGGGGTTGAGCTTCGCAGTTCATTTTCATTGATGGTGGTGGTGGTGGTTGTTGTTAATCTAACGATGCAGACATTTAGAAACAAGTTATAAATTTACTTTTAAGGAGGATTTTTGGAGAGCTTTAGAGTTTTGAGATTTGAAAATAATGGAAAATGAAAATGGATTTGTTACCATCAAAAGAAGAAGATGGGATTGTTTAATATGCATATAAGTTTTATAGTGAAACTGGATACTCAAATGAAAGAAAAAAATATTTTTCTTTAGTTGGTTTAGCAGAAAATGAAAAGAAAAATAGAATAGATTTAAAATCCATGAACTAGATCAAATGAAGTAAGAGCATGGAGAAATGAAGAAGAATCAAAGAACAGTTGTCTTCTTTTTTCATATAGTATCGTTTTGATCTTAACTAGCTAGGTTGATGATATGGGCATAGGGTCCACTCTTTAGGTTTCCAGTATAACATCTCATTGTCCATTCAGTGCTTTTAAAATTAATGTTGACCCATGACCTAAAACTAGGGAATATAAAAGAATACATCAATCCTATAAATCTTTATGATTAATTGTGTATCCAAAATAACAATAGAAAGGTTTGAGTTGCTTAATCTTTTTTTTTTTTCTAAAATCTTGTATTATTTAGTTAAATATGTATCTATCCAAAATAAATACAGTAGGATCCTTGTATTAGGATCTTGTTTTCGGCTAAATTATCAATGTATTAACGTTGCGTATATTTTTTGAAATTGGATTAAATTTCAAAAACTTGCAAATATTTGAATGTTTTTCACCAACAGGCCAATTATAAAAACTACAAACATTTACATTTTCGGTGCCAAACTTTCATTATCAATCATTTTTCTAGAGCCTCTGGTTATGAAGGAACTCTTGAATTGCAGTTCTTATTACATTGTTCTTGAACAAGTATTGGAAAAAAAAAATGTCCCAATGAATTATTGGATTAACAACAGCAAACTTAACAAAATTATTGTAAAACAGAAAGAGATGCAACCCCAAAACTCTCTGTTGAGAGATGCAACCCCTAAAGTCTATGTTGATTCATAAATTTATACGCATAAAGTGGCATATATAGATATAGGATCATATAGGATATGTAGCCATTAATTATCTCACAAGTCACAACCCCTAGGCTTGATCTTAGCTCTAAGAGTGTGCTTCATAACTACTGTAAACTCCAATTTCCCAGTAAAATCCACTTTCTTGTCTGATGGATAAGCACTCCATTCAAATTCTTGAACCATTCTTGCAATCATTAGATGCAAATGCACAGTTGCTAGCCCTAAACCAGGGCAGATCCTCCTTCCTACACCAAACGGTGTCATTTTTACTCCAGTCACTCCGGTTATATCCGCTTCCTCGTTGCCTGAAATGAACCGATCCGGATCGAATTTTTCCGGGTTAGACCACATTTTGGGATCCTCCCCTATGGCTGGGGAGAAAATTTCTACATTTGTATCAGTTGGTATATCATATCCTCCTAATTTTGTTGGCTCATTAACTGCATGAGATAGCAAAAAAAATGTAGGTGGGTGTTTACGTAGTAATTCTTTTACTACAGCTTGTAGATACTTCATTTTCTCTACATCCTTTTCATTCACCTTTCTATCACCAACCGTCTCCTTAATTTCATCGTAAAGCTTTCCTTGAACATCGGGATTATCAATAAGCTGAGCAATGCCCCATTCAACAGCAGTAGCTGTCGTATCCGTGCCGCCGTTGAGGAACTCCGAGCAAAGAGTCACGAGCTCTGGATCAGTTGGGGATGATTTTCGCCCTTCGATTTTTAGGTTGAAAAGGGTATCTAGGTATGAGAATGACATTGCTTTTGAATCTAAACGTGGGCTTTGGAGAGCTTTTCTTCGCTTTTCGATCAAGGGAGTCATGAAATCAAGCTGTTGTTTTCTAACTTCGGAAACCCTCTTTCTTTGCTTGGAGAAAAATGGACTTAAAATTGGAAGAAAATCATCAACTCTTGGATCAAGAACAATTAAGACTGACTTCATTACTTGATCCATTTTGATGATTGTTTCTTCATCCATTTCAAGTCCAAAACACATAGCTAAAAGTATGCAAAAAATAGCAAATCTTGCGTTTTTAAGTACCATCACAACTCCATCATTAGCCTCAGCTTCATTTCTAATCCTTTCAATAAGTTTATCCATTGCACCATCTCTCACACCACAAAATTCTTTAATCCTGCCTGAACTCAGCATGTTCTGAACCATGTTTCGTCTGAGCGACCGCCACACAGGGCCATAAAAAGCAGCGTTGACAGTGAACTTGTTGCAGCTAAAGATAGTTCTTGTAGGGTTTTCACGTGGCCTGGTAGCGAAAAGAGGACCCCTTTCGATGAGTGCTTCATGGACTAATTTGGCGTCAGCAAGGATTATAAGTGTTCTCGTTCCCATCTTTAAAGTAAAGATTGGACCATATTTCGGAACTAAATCTTCTACGTATTTAAAAAAAGGTTTTCCTGAGCGAGCAACCTGGAAAAGATTGCCGACGACAGGCCAACCTTGAGGCCCTGGAGGAAGGTTTAAACGTTTAGATTTGGTTTTGCAAGAAAACAAGAATATAAGGCCAGAGATTAAGAAGGCAATAATGGTAAAGAGGAGGTGATTATAAGAGGCAAGAGAAGCAGTAGAAGGGTTGATGGGTATCGACATTGTTGTTTTGTTTGTTTGACAGAGAAAAAGATGAGAAGTTGGAGAAGATATATAATGAAGCATATGTTGGTGGAAAAAGAGGACATAAGAATAAGAAGAGCATGAATTTACAGGTAGGCTTTAATTAATGTTCATGGAGTGTTTTTTATATGGACCAAATGGGCATGGCCGTTAAATGCCAATTTCTATTATTATTATTATTACTTGTCATATTTAATATTTTTATACATAAAAAAGGAGATATAAAATATTTAATAATATATTAATAATTGAAGCTCGTGTGCAAAAAACAAAATCATCTAAAAATCTAATAACCATTTTGTTGATGTGACATAATTTGATAATATACTATATTTTGATTGGTTTAGTTTTACATTAGATAGTTGATTGCGGAAAATATTCTTATTAACCTTAGTTTATTTAATAATTTCTCTAGTTTAATCATGCTATATTTTTTTATAGTATAAAAATTTTCTTAAAAAAAGTTAGAGATATAATAAGATTAATTCAACAGTAAATAATTCAAAATATACTTTCAACAATAAAATAATTCGAAATCACATACAATTAACTGTCATATAAAATTAACTCCACCAAAAATGACGTAAATTACTTTAAATCATAAAATAATTCAAAATTACATAAGATTAATTCAATAGTAAACAGTCCAAATAATTTGAAATACTTTTTTTTTAAACCAATTTGGAATACTTTTAAATAGATATATTGAGATGTGAAGTTCGAATTTTATGTGAAAATTATAAAATTATTTTCAAACTACATTTAAAGAGAAAATTACACCAAAGCCTAAGTTTTAATTTATCAAATCTTTATAGATGCCCTTGTATTTGTTACAAGAAAATTAGAAAAAGAAAAATAGCAATTTGATAGAGAGATTTGTACCTCCTACAACCTTTAAAAGCAACAAAAAGCAAGTGGATTGAAGATGTTTCTTATGATAGAGGGAACTGCAGCTTGTTACAGTTATGTCTTCAATGTTTGCAATTACTCCAGTGTAAATTTTTAGAATTTTTTCTTTTTTCGGTTTGTTAGAAAATATAATTTATTATGACTAAAAGAGCTATCTTTTTCTATTAAAGTAGATGGAGGAGACATGCAAGAAAAGAACCGGGAAAAATTCTATATATATAGATATAGTGGAAGATGAGAGGACCAATTAATATGCCCATCAACTAAAAGAAGGGTCACGATAACTAAAAAAAAATGATGAATAATGACGAAAATTTCTGT
Organism: Mallotus repandus; assembly: GCA_949671775.1. NCBI lineage: Eukaryota > Viridiplantae > Streptophyta > Magnoliopsida > Malpighiales > Euphorbiaceae > Mallotus > Mallotus repandus. The sequence goes on along the minus strand of CATIWM010155387.1, from coordinate 28,113 downwards.
CACTATTTAATTTAGCGACGGATTAGTGACGAAAAATATTGTCATAATTTTCCTCGTTACTATTTTTTAGTGACGGACAAGTCATCCGTCACCAAATTTTGTGATGGATTTCTGACGGATTATCCATCATAAAATTTGCTAAAAATTAATTATTAAAAACCCTCATCCGTCAGAAATTAGTGACGGTTTAGTGACGGAAATTCCGTCACTAATATTTTCGTCACAAATCTGTCACCAAAAATTCATCAGTATTCCATCACTAATAATTTCATCAAAAATCCGTCACTAAATTTTGTGACAGATTTCTAACGGATTATCCATCACAAAATTTGCCAAAAATTAATTATAAAAAACCCTCATCCATCACAAATTAATGAAGGTTTAGTGACGAAAATTCTGTAACTAATATTTTCGTCACTAAACCGTCACTAAAAATCCATCAGTATTCCATCACTAATGATACCCCTTAGGTATATTCCTATTCCATTAATGAATAATCTTCCTAATTAAGGGTAACTTGCAGAACAAGGAAGCCCAAATCCGGGTAGGCAAAGGAGTCCCTTATCTAGAAGAATCTCGGATAGGGAAGGAAACCTCCCAAATAGGAATAAGTCCTGTAAGGAAGAGGAATCATATTCCTCTTAAGTTTGCACATTTCTCTATAAATACTCTTAACTTCTTCTCTTATTATTCATTCTATTCTTTTAGCTCTAAATTCTCTCTCTACCCTCTATGACTTAAGCATCGAAGGGCTTGTGGGGGAAACCCCACATCTCACCTTGCTCCTTTTGTTGGTTACTTGATTGCAAGACTTGGAGGTTCCAAAATCAAGTTATTAAGTGGCGTCGTCTGTGGAAATCCTCTTGAGTCAAAACCATTACCAATCTACCGAGCTAAACAACCCCAAATATGGCATCCAGCCCACCTCCAACTACCAATACTCAGATTAATCCACCAGGAACAACCTCAAACGCTCCCATCAACCCATCAACCCCTATTCCTCTCATTAACCTATCGGCCCCCATTTTGCCCATTGATCCGTTGGCTCTTATTCATCATATGGGATAGTCATCTCAAATCCTTTTTTTTAAAGTCACCTAAGGATGGGCGACCCCAGGCACGAGCTTTCCTTACTATGCCCCACTGCATCATACTAGCAGACCCAATCCTTCTGTGCCTTTCTCACGTCTTTCAGGAACCCCCATCATACGCACACCATACCTAAACACAGTAACCTATACACTCAACTTGCCTCCTGCAGATAAAGAGGTAATGATAAAAAACATCCAAGCCCAGATGACCCTCATGCAATAACAAATGAATGCCCTGGTCTAAGAGAATAACCTCAAAATGGTCAATCCAGAGAACAATGTGATTATACCACTTGTGGCAACTCAGAGTGCTCCCAGAAGGGGCAACGAAGCTCAAAAGGATCTAAAAGAGGAGTCAAACACAAGTCGTTCTGCCTTAGACGATTCCCATATAACTCAAAAGGTAGAACAAGTAATCCAAAAAGCTCGGAAAGGATCGAGAAAGGAAGACGAGTGTGTCCTAGAAGGGCAACGCCCTTTACGATCAGAATAGTCAGAACTGAGATTCCGTCCAAATTCAAACTACCACAACTGGACCAATACGATTGAACAAGAGATCCAATCATCCATATCTTTTCATTCCAGACTAAAATGATGCTCTAGAATGTGAATGATGGCATCTTTTGTCGAGTCTTCCTAAGCACGCTCACCAAAACCACTTAAAGGTGGTTTCATTAACTTTCTAAGAATTTTATTTCATCTTTTGAAGAACTGGTAGAGAAGTTTAGAACTTGATTCGTCACCAATGTTCCACCTATAAAGAATATAAATGATCACCAAATGTGCAAATAGGAAGCCACAAAGTCACTAAGAAGCTATTTAGATAGATTCAATAAAGTTGCTTTGTAAATCGAGAACTTGAGTGATGAAGTGGTCATAGAAGCAATGAAGAACGGAACACGGCTAGGGAAGTTCAAAGATAAGATCATGACTAAAGAGCCTACCACTTTCTCTAAGGTAATGTCCACAACAATAAAACTAGATGAAGATAGAAAAATGCATCGGGATGATGGCAAAGTGCCCTTCAAAAAAGAGGAAAATTCATAATTCAAAAGGACCAGAGTTCAATGCTCGAACTTCAAAAGTCCAATTGAAGGGTTTAGAAGAGAAACCGAAAGTTATAAGCCTTTGAATGCTTCAAGGTCAGCAATCCTTATGTGGATCAGGCAGAATAGAGTCAAAATAACTCTGGCCAGAAGACTGAGTCCTTCTAAAAAGGGAGCATCAGATAAAAGGTAATATTGTCAGTATCGCTGGAATTATAGGTACGACACTGACCCATGTCGAGAACTTAAATGGGTTATTGAGCAATTGATGAAAAATGGAAAGTTGGGTAGGTTCACGGACAATGTAAGAAGGGATCGAGACTCAGATGATCAAGATAAGCTGAATCAAAAGAAAGTCCATAATGAACTAGCCGGAGTCATTAATATGATAGTTGAAGGGGAAACACCAAATGAGAAAAGGTTAAAAAGAACTCGGAAGGAAGAAATTCAAATGCCAAAGCAAAACTCAATCATCACCTTCGGACTAAAAGATGGAGAACATGCTCGGCACCCTCATAATGATGCCTTAATCATAAGTGCGCACATTAAGAATTATCTTATGAAAAGGCTTTTGGTGGATGATGGAAGCGCTGTCAATGCACTTTCATAAAATGCCTACAAGGCTATAGAAGGCTCAGTCACTGATATTAAAACCATTAAGAATCTTATCACTATTTTTTGTGGAGGAACAACCCAACCTATGGGGGTAGTGGAACTAGCGGTAGAACTTGGAGAACAAGAAATTGGAGATATAAAAGTAGTCAGATATTTGTTTAACATCGTAGACCTTCTACTCACTTATAATGGCATCATCGCAAGGCCTATTTTGTACTATATTGATGCATCCATGAGCATTAGGCGGTTAACCATGAAAATCCCTCTAAAAGACCAAGTCATAACAATACTCGGAGATCGGTCCATGGCCAATTAGTGTTACTAATTGGCTGTCAAGCTGTAGTTGGAAGCATTTCCCTTAGCATCTTTAGAGACAGAAAAATAAGGTGTTAATCCAGAACCAGTTGAGCAAGTCCAAACATTGCAAATAGATAAAGAAAAAATAATCAGAATTGGAGGCGAGCTTGAGGGAAACATCAGAAAGAGCATCAGTGAAGTTCTTAACAAACACTCAAATAGCTTTGCCTCAAAATCATCCAAGATAGTAGGGGTAGATCCTCAGATTGCGTCACACAACCTGAACATCGACCTAGGGGTAAAACTTGTAATTCAGAAGAAGAGGAGATTAGCATATAAGAGGTAGAAAGTGATAACTGAAGAAACACGAAAGCTGTCAGATGTGGGATTCATAAGGGCAGTCATATACCCAAAATGAGTAGCCAATGTGGTACTAGTTAAAAAGCTAATAGGCAGTACAAAATGTGTGTTGATTACATGGACCTTAATAAAGCTTGCCTAAAGATAACTACCTGTTGCCAATAATTGATCAGTTGGTAGATTCAACTGCCTACCACAACTTATATAGTTTTATTAATGCTGCCCAGCGGTACCACCAAATTCCAATGAAAGAGGAAAACCAGGAGAAAACATCCTTCATCACTCATGAGGGCCTTTACTGTTACAAAGTCATGCTCTTTGGGCTAAAAAATTTAATAACTACAATCAGATTAAATCTAACCCACCAATTGGTTAATTTGCCTCCTCTATAATAAGAAGCCTTAGTAAACAAATTAAAGACTCAGATGGATTTTATATAGCAATAATTTTCCATTTTGACTTAGGATAATATTGGAAAATTGGAGGAGTATCTTGTCCAATAAACAAAACCTTATTACTTGGAGCTCTCACCGGGAATCCTAAAGGATTAGAACTCGATCACAATAGTGCTAAGATGTGATGATCTCAAAGTCAACTTTTAAGAGGTTGCAAATTTGAGTTCATTAGACATGGAGAAGGAAAATCAGACATTTGCATCTCTCTAAAAGAAAAGATTGATCTCACTAAGCAAATAAAAGAAGCGATGCACAAAGCTTGGATTAGACCTACCAATATTAAAGATTGTATTTTGGAGGGAAGTAACCTTTTCATTAGCAATATCATGAATATAAACGTACCTTCCACATTTAAACTTCCTCAATTGGACAAATATGATGGAACTAAAGACCCTATTACTCATGTCTCAATGTTCTAAATGACGATTATGCTTTAAAATGTCAATGATGTTATTCTATGTCGAGTTTTTCCTACAACATGGATAAAGACAACTCAAAGGTGGTTTCACAAGCTACCAAAAAAATTCTATTTCTTCTTTTGAGGAATTAATTGAGCGATTACACACTTAGTTTATTACCAACTGTTGATGAAATTTTTAATGGATTGGGTTGAGCAAGCCAAAAGAATTTTTTCGCAATAAATCTTGACTTCTCTTAGATAATTTTACAGATTTCTAGATTTCTTTACCATAATTTATTTGGATTCCAACAAGATTTTTACGAATTTGAATAAAGTGTATTGTAAAAACAAGGAAAAGGGAAATTTTATATTGATAAAATGTTGTTACAAGTTGATAAAGAAAATAAATTAATAAGGAAGCAAAACAAGCTATTTGTACTCCATAAACTAGAAAGAAACGGTGATTGATTATTAGTTGATAAATTGTGTTGATGATTGATGATGATTTTGATAGGTTGTTCTTTGCCTCTATTTATAATCACATAATTTATTTCTTTAACTAATTTTTATTTCAAAGGTCATCATTGGTTTTGGATAAATAAATTCATATAACCTTTCTGTATGTGATTCACTTTCCCAAGTCATTCAACAATTGACTTCTTTATTTCTCCACAATCTTCTGTCTTTTTCACTAAGTCACTGAAGGATTGGTCTTTAGCTATTTTTAGACTTCAAAATTTTAATAATCGAAATTGAATCATAACTAATGGGCCTTAATATTCAACTAAAATCAAATATGGGCTCAAACAATGCCCCACATGTAATTAAGCTTGGGTAAGGCTAATTTACATGTATATAAGCCCATGAATATTTATTTGTTCAAACTTTTCTTGATTTTTATTTTTCACTTTCTCTTCTTTGTACTCAAGTCAAAGCCTAAATTGAAATTCGATGAATTTGATGAGTACTATTGGAGAGTATTCGACCAAATTTACAAGCAACAAGGGAATGATGAATATTACCGAAGACAGGCCTAATATCGGCACCGTCAATTCTTGAATGCGATTTTAAACGTAGAATATAATCCTTTTTTTTTTTTTGAAACAGAATATAATCCCTTTCTAAGCATACAAAATTTAGAAAATGGAAATTTTTCTCGTTTTTAAACTGCAATAGTTTAAAAAAAAAAAAAATTTCTTAGCAAACTTGTATTTCCATTTTCTATAGAAAACTATGGTATGGAGAATTTGGAATATTATGTTCATCTGTTAAATTTAGAAAGCAGTTTTCAATTTAAAAAATTATATTAATCTGTTATAATGCATTATTTTTTTTTTTATATGAATACAATAAATGATTCTTAGATAATTTTATGTTATATTTAAAAATAATTATATTTTATGTTACTTTAGATTATTTTTATCTAATAAACTTATGCTAAAAATACTCTAGATTACTTTATATAAAGAGTAATATGTTTAGTTAAAACTAGTTTTTATCAAATAAAAAAATAACGTTCAAAGTAACAATAAAGCAGGAGAGTGTTTTGAAATTATAGCTAAAAATTTGGCATCACTGTTAAAAAATAAAAATTATAATGCTAAAAAATTTAAAAAGATGTGTATAAAAGAATTATAATGTTATGTTTTGAAATTATCGTTAAGATTTAAAATTTATTGACAAAGAAACATTAAAAATAATTAAAAAGAAATAAAAACGGATACAAGTGGTTGATTAGGATTTGATTTGTGGTCTAATTATATTGGAGAAAATGTAAAAAACACTTTTAATATTGTGCACTATTAATATTTTTCGAGATGTAAATACACTCTTATTATTTTAAAAACTATATTAATTCTCATTATTAGTAGGATCTACTATTGTTCACATATACAATAAAAAATATTAGATAAATGTACATTATTGCACCTAACGTTTATAATAAGTAGCAAATTTATCCTTAGAGAAAATTTAAGAATATTTTAGCACAAAATTGTCAAAAAAAAAAAAATTCTTATCCAATAAAAATATTAAATAACTGTTTGATTTTTATACTCATAAAATCTACTAATGCTAATACAATATTAAAGTAATTTATATTTAATTTTTTATGGATTTTTTTAAAATTTTGTCCCATTTTAAAAAAATTAGAAATATTTAAATAGAGCATTCATTTTATTCTATATAAATTTGTCAAATTTTTATTCACTCTCAAAATAAAAATTAATAAATATCTTTTAAAATGTAACAAATTAGGATGAGATAGTTATTTATTTATATTTATATTTATATTTTGAGAGTGATTAGAAAAGTAAATTTTTAGATGAATTTAGTTTATGTAAATATTTCTAATTTTTTAAAATGATATGGAATGAATTTATATAATATTTTCTTAAATTTTTTAGGGGTGAATTTGTTCCTTATTATAAATGTTAGGAGCCAAAATGTACTTTTATTTAATATTTTTCTTTATGCATGTCAGTAATTAACATTATTTGTAAGAGCAGTTTAAATATATGGTTTTCAAAACAATAAGGATGTATTTGCACCATAAAAAGTGTTAGTAGTGAATGTAAAAGTATGACACAACATTAAGGGTGTTCTTGTACCTTTTTCTATTATATAAGGACAAAATTCTCTCCAAATTTTTCAATTAGAAAACACTTTTTTCTATATAAAAAGAAAGAATAAGGGTAAAATTGAACCTTAACTCTAGAGTTCAAATATATATATATATATATTTTTTTTTTTTCTTAAGAAATTTCATTAGTTTTCCTTGTTAGTCAAACTAATTTTTATTGATAAATGTTAAAATTAAAATTTTTTTATTCATAAAACTTAATTGTAAATAATCTTTAAAGATGGTCCAATACAATTTAAATTTGAAAAAAAAAATTCTACTATAATAAAAAGAAAACATAAAAATTAAACATGAAATTTAGATACAGTTGAAGATTCAATTTGAATACCATATCATAAAAGAAAAGGGTAAAAGACAAGAAATTTAATCCATAAATTTTTTTTTATTGTCTAATGACTTAAGTGATAGAATGTAATATAACGAGACCTTCCAAATGTATAAAAAAAAAAAATAATAAAATAAAATAAAATCTTTAATCCCTGATTCCTCTTTTGGGGCGATAGTTGCGGTGAGGAGCAGGACTTCGGATCCCCATACCGTTAAATTGTGGGTTTGTGTGTGCACGTAAACAGAACAACTCTCCCGTCAAAGTTTGTGTGGGTAAGTGTGTGTTGGCACAGAAAATGTTATTTGTACGAAAAAAAAAAAGAAAATTCCTCTTTCTATTCTCAAACAACATAAAATAAAATGAACACCCTTCTTCCTTTAAATTTTCTATTGTTATTTTCTCCTTCTCTTCTTCACATTCCAGATCCCAAATACCTGGTTGGAAACATAATCCTCTGTGAGTTTCCGGCGAGTATATGATCGGAGACTCTTATCAATGCTTTTATAGTTTTAGTTAGCTATGGCTTTGCCGGAAGGTATTTTATTCTATACTGTTCGTAGCATTTTCTAGGTCTTTTTCTTGTTTTGATAACCGTCCGTTTGGTTTATCTAATGAAAATCGAAACTAGTTCACTTCTGCAGGAGCAGCAGCAGCTTACGTGTTTATTGAGAAGAGATATCTTAGTCGTTAGATTTGAATTATTTAATGAATGTTTCTATGTAATTTATTTGTTTTTTTCTGATTAATTGTTGCAGACTGATGCTTATTAAGCTACAGGATGCTAGTTACAATTTATTGCGCTCAGGATTTGTTCTCACCAACAATAGAACTGCAATTGGAGCTGCCATCTTTCCAACATCTTCTTGTAGTGGTGGACAATTTCATATCAGCTTATTAGTTTGGAAGGTAAAAGAATTACATTCTAATTTAGTGCTGAAACACTCTTCTACATTGTGATGGTGTGCATGCAATTTAAGATACAGCTAAGATCTTTTGTATATATAGGATTTACTGCCATATATTTTGATGTTGTCCCTTAAAATATATTGAATGTTATATTTCAGTGCAAGCATGCATGTGAAAGTATCAAACAACATGCAAGAAAATTAGCAAGAGGAAATAGTTTATCACTTTTGATTATCTAACAACAATGATTAGACTGTATTTCCTTAAATTTTGAATTATTCTATCTATCAAAAATTAACCCAGAAAAAAGAAGAGTTTACTTTGAAATTCTTGAATTTCTAATGACTTGTATGATTTTTTCTTTTTATTATTCTTGTTTGAGGTTATGTTTCAATCTTTTTTGATTAGTTGTTTGTATTGAACATATATTTTCTTAAAATTTAAATTATTAAAAAGCAGTTTTACTTTTGACATTCTTGAATTAGTATAGTTGATATAATTATTACGTGATGCAATTAAGCTCCTGCTATATTTATAACTTCATATTCTCTCATTTTCTCATGACTTGAATGTTTTTTAAGTAGTTTCTGTTTAAGGTTATGTTTCCTTTTTTCTAGGTTTATGATGTTGTGTTGATGTGACTGAAGCAAGGGGAATTTATATTTCGGACAATATGTTTTTTTTTTTCAAGATTATATGTTAGATGTCATTATGGAAAAAGACCATTAATGGATAAAACCACAGAAAATGATTCTCCAACTTCTGATAATTTAGTGCAAAATGTGGTGGAGGTTGGGAAAAATGATCCGATGGAGTTATGAGAGGATGTGGAATCTGTAGATATCACCAAGGGTGATTCCAAAATAGACAAATGATAATATGAGAAATTTACTGTTGTTGAGAATGTTGACAAGCATAGTGTCTCAAAATTTAAATGCGAAGGAGATAAGTTATGTGACGGTGTTGAACATGATGACATCACCATGATGGATGAGAGTGGGGATATTGAGTATAAATTAATAGTCATTGTTAAAATTAAGAATTAGTACGAGTCAAACTATAGGCACAATGCTGGCCTTTATATATATATATATATATATATATGTTATTATTGTTTGCAGGGGTATTTTTGTAGTATTAGCAGTCTAAATTGAGATGATCTTAAAATTAATTTTAGTTTCTTTATTGGGCATTAAATTAGTCAACATAGTTATCTTTAAATTTAAATTTAGAACATTTTTCTTATTTTTAACTAAATTTGATTTAAATCCTGAATTGAGTTTGGAATATATATTACCCGACAGACTTTAAATCTCTCTTTATTATTATTATATAGGTGAATCATAATATTCACCTCTGATTTCAGCAAAATCACTTTGACGATGGAAGAGTCAGGTGTTGTCATCTTTCAGATTAGGTGAAATTGTTCTTTAGTTCTAGTTTGATAAAATTAGTTATTAGCTTTTCTAAATCTCTGTTTCTAATTTGATAATATTAGTGACCACTTCTAATATACTTTGAGGAACTACAAAAAATTTCATATCTGTGCAATTTTGTGGAAATTTTGTCTTTTTCACTTGAATCAAGCCAGGAAATTTTTGAATTTTCTTGTCGAAGGTCAATTCCATCATTTACTTTTACTAGAAGAAATTTTAACCACACGACTTAGTATTCTAATTTGAGTATGTAGGTTTTACAATTTTTAATCTATGGATGATTTGTGGGGTTCTTTTTCATTTGAATTTGTTTGATCATTTGATTTGTTGTTGGTAGTTTAATGCCTGATCACATGATTGAAAGATTAGATTTTTGGAGTTGTTTTTGTTATTAACTCAAGTTACTTGGTTGATTTTTATGGTATGCTATTTTCTCATATATGTTTAGTTAACTTTTTTTTATGCATTGACCCCAAGAAAATATATGAATTTGCATGTGTTTTGCTGGGTCAAAGCTTGCATCCCTTTTAACAAGTACGTACTGTTATGTATTGAAGAAATATCACCTAAGAATATTTGTGGAACATTGATAAGTACTAGCCTAAGACTGATTCATCCACTACTCTTGATGGCATAGAATCTACTCCTCCACCCTTTTTCTAGTTTTCTATCTCCACTTTCCTCTTGTAGATCTATTTCAAAAACCTGAAAAATGAAATTTGTGTAGCTTCTTCCATGTTGTTGCCGTGGGAGACCAACAATGTTGTAAATAATAAAGGTGTGTGTTTGGGCATGAACTGGATGTGAGGAGTGACAAAAAGGCAACTGACCAAAAAACTTCTTGTTTACTCAGGTGTATTGACACAACAGGAAAAATAGAGTAGATAATTAGGGTTGGAACAATAAAAAATAATTAGAGTTAACAACCTCTAAATTATTATTAGAATTGAAATTAGAACAAATACAATTAATAAAACTCTACACCCTTATTTATACTTGTTGGAGTAAAACTAAATAAGAAAACATAAAGCCTAAAGGAATAAGGAAAGCTGAAATATAATCCTAATCTGAGTCTGAATTCTAATCCTAAATTGAATAGGAATTGGACGTTGCTGCATCAATCTCCTTGGGTCGAAAAGAAACTCGGCTCTGGCGAGAAAGCCTTGACAAATTCCTTATGAATGGTTGGATCAACCTTTTTAATTTGTCTTCAGTTATCCATGTGCTTTCATTTGCTGGTTTGCCCAGCCATTTCGCCAAAATTCACTTATACTGATTTCCCCTCCTTGATGTCGTTTTTTTGACGTCCAACACATCCTCAATAACATCTTATTGCACTTTTGGTAGATGACTAGCTTGCTTATAAACTGGTCTTAGATACAAGTTTGAAACATTGAAGATTGGGTTGATTTGTAAATCAGCTGACAGCTCAATTGCATATGCATTAGAGCTGATTTTTTTTAACACTTTACAAGGTCCATATTTTCTAGATTTGTGCTTATCATAAGTGCCCGTAGGAAACCTTTCTCGCCACGAATGCACAAGCACCAAATCACCCTCCTTAAATTACTGCAGTTGCCAATGCTTGTTCGCAGCAGAAGAGTAAGCTACCTTGCTAGCCTTCAAGGCTGATTTCACCTCTTAATGAACCCGCTGAATGTGGTCAGTAAAAGCCTCTCCTTTATCACTCACACTAGGCTCTTGTGGTAACAGTACTAAGTCAAGAACATGTTGTGGCTTTAACTCCTAGGTAGCTTAAGTGCGATAAGTAATCGACATACATCCCTTGTGAAAACCTTCCATTGTATTGGAATGTCTCCAACAATCTTCTTACGCAACCTTACTAGTTGTTTAACCTTATCTCAACAGATAGACTCATCATATGCCTCATTAATTCCATAAAATAATTCTCACGCATTGATAATAGAGACATGATGCACACAAGACTTCTTCCTTTTTCCTTTCAAAGACTGCAACGTAAAACTCTCATTGTGTTCATCCTCGTAAACAACATCCATATTGAATTGATTTAATGAAATTTCACTCACTTTTATGGTACGTGATACTTTGTAATTAATGACCAAATTCAGCTCCTTCATTGATCCTTTTGATGCCGTCGTCTCTATATTTTCATAATTAACAAAAGCATAACTTGTTTTCCTCCAATCTTTTGTTTCTAGTATTATAGGAATAAAAACATTTTGAACATCATGACTCTCCCCTGGGACAAAATTCAAATCAATTTCTTCATCTTCCTTATCAAAATACTCATTATAAATTGGATTTTTGAAGTCGATTGGATCAACTTCAGTGTGATTTTTCCACAATTTAATTAGAGAGCATGTGGTAACTGATATTCCAATCCAAGTGTGCCGCGTGAATAGCAGGTCCAGCTTCATGAAAAGGGTTCACATCCTCAAGTTCTTTGTCAACCTCAAGATCTAGATTCTCAAGTTGTTTGTGGTCACCTTCCGGATTCTCCATGCGGGCTTCCACAGGTTCATGATGCTGCAATGCTTGTACAGCTTGGGTTAAATCCTCTACCATCCTTCGCAATTCAGCTGACTCAGTTTATTGAGGCTAATTGCCTTTACCTCGTACTCGTCCTTGGCCAACCATTTGTTAGAGCTGAAAAAGAGACCAAGTAATTTAGATCTTTTTTCGCTCTATTACCACTTGATGCAGCTGAAGAAATAGAGTAAATGATTAGGGTTGGAACAATAGAAAATAATTAGAGTTAACAATCTCTAAATTATTATCAGAATTGACAGGGCACCGTTGTTAATCCTAAAGGAATATTGAATACTAATAAAAGAAGAAAACTAAACAAGAAAACATAAAGCCTAAAGGGATAAGGAAAACTGAAATGTAACCTCATTTGAGTCTGAATTATAATCCTAAATTGAATAGGAATCGGATGCTCCTGGATCATGTATTGTACCCAATGGTTGAATTTGTGATGACTAATATATATATGACATTTTCGTTGACTAAATATTTCATTGATAAATTATAAAATATCAGAATTTATATCACACATCCAACAATTGGTGCCATACTTTGAGTGTTCCTAAAAAATTTTGCTTCTGTTTATTTGTTATTGCTGTTGTTTTTTAATATATTTACCTTATTCCACTTACCTGCCATTTTTTTCCTCCATTAATATTTTACCTTGCTGTGCCACAGCCACACAGCCAATCTACAAAAGTTATGAAGTGGTCATTGCCGTGAGGAGTCCCGCAACCAACAAATACTCCGTGTGATTAAAATGCACCAATAATCCACTTGAAACCTCCATAGCTACCAGTTTTAATAAACAGAAACTGTAATTACAAAGAAAGAAAATGGCAATGTTAGAGGGATCCTTGGTCAATCATAAGATTTCACCGCCTAATACATATGGTGCAGTGGTCCTTGGTGGCACCTTTGACCGATTACACGATGGCCATTGCCTTTTTCTCAAGGCATGCTTATTATTAGCCTGCATTAGATTTTCTTTTTTCAAAAAAGCAGGAAAAGGTTTTCATTGATAAGTAGAATTGCAGGCATCAGCAGAGCTGGCTAGAGATCGAATTGTTGTTGGAATTTGCAATGGTCCTATGCTGATTAACAAGCAGGTGTTCAATTTATTGTCATTTTTTGCACAACTGTTTAGCTTATTCCATTTTATAATATCGTTGTTCCATTTTGTAAAATATGATTAAAAATTTTTACCTATGCAGTTTGCTGAGTTGATACAACCTATTGGAGAACGGATGCGTAATGTTGAAAATTACATTAAGGTAACTTCTTCTTCCTTTTTTTTTTCTCCTGTCTGCAAAGAGTGCTTTCTATTCAGTTTTATGTTTCTTTTCAGTTTGAAGCATTATAGGCCAAATGTTTCTAACTGCAAAGGACGGTAATTTTGCATACAGATGTTAATCTGTTGCTTGATTGCTGTGTATCCCATTTTGTTTCTTTGTTCAGTTTGATGTTGGTTTAATAATAGAGAAATGTCTATTGCCAACGTTTCATATTTTCCAATCCGAACTTGAATTTTCTTTAGAGCAGGTGACAATTCAAATGATGCAAACAATCATCCTGTTTACCATTAATACGTAATTGTTTTTTATGTGCAATGATGGTTGAAGTGATCACCTTTTGCATGCTTCTATCTCTGTTATATTTTTCTTTGTACGTATGGAGAATGATCCCCTCTTTTTCCTTTTTTTTTTTTAAATTTTTTTTGCATTTTTTTGCAGTCAATTAAACCTGAACTTACAGTGCAAGTTGAACCTATTATTGACCCGTATGGACCTTCAATTATTGATGAAAATTTGGAAGCTATAGTTGTAAGGTGAGTTATTTCTTGTGTGTGTTTGCGTGTATATATATATATATATATATTTCTTTATTTTTATTTTATCTATTATTTTGTTCCTCATGAAATCTAATAAAACACGGATGTGCTTGCTTACCACACATGGAATTTGCTGCTTCTAATTTGTGTTGCTTCTGCTTTGTCTCTCGATTAGAATTTATAATTTTGGGATATTAACCTTGGTCTTTTGGGCTTGCAACATTCTTTTTATGTACCTTAAAGTTGTTGCAGAATTATTTTTGATTAACTGTTGGTTTTGTGGTGGCAGCAAAGAGACTGTACCAGGTGGGCTCTCTGTCAATAAGAAGAGGACTGATAGAGGCTTACCATTGTTAAAGGTTTGTGTTTACTGTCAGACTTGGAATACTTCTAAATATAGAAAACTATTTTCACTCTCTCTTTTCCAAAACTAACAAGAATTTCTGTAATTGGCCATTAAAAAAAAAAACTAATATTTATTTTATATTGTACCCTCCAAAGCGATAATGTTAAATTCCTATTTTCATTCATCCAATCACTTTGTAAGAAAGTTTTATTATCATGTTTGTATCGTCTTGCACTGCTCATTAGATTTTGGGAGAATAAATCTTAATGTATAAAGGTTAAGCAGGTTGAAGTTGTGGATCTACTTCCTGAAGAATCTAGTGGAGAGAAGCTAAGCTCTACCACATTAAGGAGGCTTGAGGTTGAGAAGGCTCAAGATAAAAAAGTAGAAGAAATTTAAACATTTGATCATGTGAGATATGCTTAATTCAATGATTTTGCGGAAGCTTTTGGAAACCTTCATTTTGTAAGTATAGCCCACAATGTGGCAGATGTCTCGTAACAATGTTTTGATGCGAAATCTACAGATTTCTTTGTATAAAATGGAAAATTCTTCACACGTCTCATTTATATTAGTCAGGTGTAAACCTGTTAGATGATATATTACAAATTCTACCGTAAGGTATAATACACATGGTGTGGATAAATTTTTTTCAAAATGGACACAAATGAATCTTCTTTGCCCTCTTCAAATTGGCGTAGGAAAAAAGATCTTTAACTGCAGATTTTACATGAAGTTTTTGTAGTGATGCGAGCTAGGTTTATCTAACAAATAAAATCAGCAACAATGTATTGATACTTACATTTTAGACAACTAAGAACTCTAGCTATCAGAAAGATAAGAGAAGAGAACTATCAAACAACCTATATTGTTTAGAAAGTTTAAAGAAAAACTCTGAGAAAATTGAAGTAAAATTCGTCATCAAAATAGGCTACAAAATAAACTATTTATATGTATTTTTAACTCTAAACCTAATCTAAAACAAATCTTTAAAAAGATAAGGATAATAAACCCCTAAAAGATAAGAATTAAGGAATTATTTTGCTTGCCAACTAGGCTAAAGAAAATTACTTCTAACTAAAAACAAACACTTCTAAAACGTTTTGGATAAGGAACACATCCAAATTCGTTTTAAGTACTACTTGGACTAAATAACACATAGTTGGGCTTCATCTTGAGCCTTGCAACATGAATTATTACTTCTTTGGGCCTAATGCACTCATATTGCTACTTCTTTTGGCTTAATGCACTCAAATTGGACCCAATAACATTACTTAGGCCTAAGTCTTCAATTTATACCAAATGAATAAGTTTTGGACCAAAAGTAACTCCATGTGCTCCAAATGGATAAGATTGATTCAAATTTGTACTTTGAGCCTTTATTGCTTGAATTAGCATATGTCATCTTTTTAGCACATGCCCATGTGATTGGACTTCCATCATAAGTCAAAGGGTCATCAATCCTTATTAGATAAAGATTACGTGTCATATCTTAAATCCTTATTGGATTAGGATTCCTTGTCACATCTTGAGTCTTTATTGGATTAGGATTCCTTATCATACTAGAATTCTCATCATTCCCCCTTTCTTTAAAATGATTCGTCCTCGAATCATGCCCATCTTCTAAAGTTGATAAATCTAAAATTCCTCTAGGGTCAAACCCAAACTCTTTGGTTGAAAACTTCTCCTTTGAATGCAACTTCAAAACAACTTAAGCTTGATTACACACTTGGAATGTAGAACTGATTTTTACAAACTTATAAGAATTGTATTTTTGTAGCTTCCTTCTAAACTTAAAACATGAATATCTTATTTTCTTCTTACTATGAATGAAAACTCCATAGTATCCCTTTTAGGCAGAAGATACTTCAACAATGTCATCAAATGGATCTTTATATGGCGTAGAAGTCTGCAAAATAACTTTCAAAGCACTAGAAAATGAAGATTAAAGTTGTTAGTATACTCATGATGAATCACCAGCTCATTATCCTTTTTTATGCTTTCAATCTCTAGCTTTTTATTCTCACTCATGCCTTGCTTGTTTTCTCTCACCAAGTGTTTCCCATTTTCTAACTTTGCTTATTCAACTCATTTTTAACACTTAACTCACTTTTTGCTTTTCTCTCAATTTCATTAGTTTCCCTCCTAAAGTTTTTCCACTAGAAGATTGAAACTCATCAATTTATTGTTTAATACACAAATCTTTAAAAATTGCCTTTGGAGGTAAAATTTCAAGCTAGCACTCTTCCCTTTTATTCTTCTCCTCAACTTGTCTTCCAACCACTTCAATGGTTTAAAAAGTTTCATTCTTCTTAGATTCACACTTTATTTTAGTCTCCTTACATATAACCACTTCTTTTTCACACTTCTCTTTATGAATAATGCCCTCCTCCATAGTT
Source organism: Mallotus repandus (assembly GCA_949671775.1). NCBI lineage: Eukaryota > Viridiplantae > Streptophyta > Magnoliopsida > Malpighiales > Euphorbiaceae > Mallotus > Mallotus repandus. The sequence continues at coordinate 11,454 of CATIWM010155387.1, read as the reverse complement.
TGATCACATAATTGATGCTCATGTTTCTTCTCATGTTCACTCAATACTATTTCAACATTATTAACACTCTCACTATCAACCTTATTATTCTGACTCTCTAAAAGTGAAGACGCATTCCTCAAGTCCTTTAATTTAAGATGTCCTTCTCTCTGCAAAGCAAGTGTAATTACATCATTCAAAGGCAAAAAGAAAAATAATAATTCCATTGTAATACTAACCCAAAATCTTATCTAATTTCACTTTTAAGCACAGTTTTGAATCTTTCAATTTTCTACTCTTCAGATTCTCCTAAATCACTTGCAATTATAAACAACTTAAACTTTTTAACATAACCTTCAACACTTAATTCATCTTATTGTTTAAGCCTTTGTAATTTTAGATAGAATTTATCCCTAACATCAAGAGGAATAAAATTTCTAATCATTAACCTCTTCATTAATTCCCAATTTCTAACCTCACTATTCCCATTCTCTCTCAATATTTCCATTAAATCTTTCCACAAAAAATAAGCACGACCTCTAAATTGGCGAGAAGCAAGTCTATACTTTGGCACCTCACTATATTCTTCACATTCAAACACTTCCTTTACTTTTTGTACTCATCTCAAATAAGCATCAGGGTCATTCACATTACAAAATAAAGGAATCTCCATTGTGACATACAAATTCGTGCTCCCTCAAGTTTTTAGTGAATTTGGACGAATTTGGAAAGTTTGGGTAAATTTAGATGAATTTGGCAAGTTTGGGTGACTAAAAATAAGAAATTTAGGTTTAATTCATACAAAAATAAAAGAAATAAGAGCAAAAATGAATTTAATCCTAATAGGTAAGGAAAAGGAATTATAGATAAGGCAACGAAGTTGTAAATAAAGAAAATAAGCTGTTGATAAGGAAAAGGAGTTGTCTAATCCCTTTTAGACAAAGAAAAGCTTTAAGATAAGGTAAGGATTAGGACAAAACAAGATATGGTAAATTCTAACAAGATAAGGATACAATCTACTCAAGATTTGATCTTATCCACAAAGATATCCCTAATAAACAAGGAAAAACAAATTTATACAAAAGAAACCCAAGAAAAATGAATTTTGTGACTCAAAAATTTAAGATTTATGATCTTGAATCAAGATTTGAACAAAGAACTTAAAGAAACTTCAAGATTCCAACGAATTTGATTAAGAATTTTCAAGAAAATTTGTAAGAACTTTAAAGATTTTAAAGAAATGACCACATTCTTCTTTTCTTTTCTTTTCTTTTTATTCTTTTTCTTTTTCTTTTCTTTCTTTTTCTTTTTTTAAAATTTTTTTATATGGCTGAAACTTGATGCAAGACTTTAAAGAAACAACTAAACGAAATTAAAAATAATAAGAAATGGTGCAAAATCGAATTTAAATAAAATAATGCAAGAATATTGATAAAACTAATAAGAAGGGGTAGAAGAAGAGAACACAAAGAATGATAAACGAATTAAAACAAAAAAAGGGATATATAACCCAATTCTTAGAGCCAAAGCTCTGATACTAAACTGATGCGAACTAGGTTTATCTTACAAACAAAATTCATAACAATTTATTGATACCCACATTTAAGATAGTCCAAGAAACAATTTGAGTGAAAACTAGAACCCTTAATTATCTAATAACTAAGAACTGAAGCTATCAAGAAGTCACCACAATTAGATATGGATGTTCTAATTGATAAGACAAGAGAACTATCAAACAACCTATATTATTTAGAAATTTTAGAGAATAAACCAAGGAAATTGAAGTAAAATTCGTCACTTTAATTTAATTGATGAACAAGACTACCAAAATAGGCTACAAAATAAACTATTTATATGTATTCTTAACCCTAAACCTAATCTAAAATAAATCCTTAAAAGATAAGGATAATAAACCCCTAAAAGATAAGAAAACAAGTCCTTAAAGATAAGGAATTATTTTGCTTGCCAACTAAGCTCAAGAAAATTAATTCTAATTAAAAACAAACACTTCTAAACGTTTTGGATAAGGAACACATCCAAATTCCTTTTTAGTACTAGGATTAAATAACACATAGTTGGGCTTTATATTGGGCCTTGCAACATGAATTATTACTTGTTTGGGCCTAATGCACTCAGATTCCTACTCCTTTAGGCTTACTGCACTCAAATTGGACCCAATAACATTACTTGGGCCTAAGTCTTCAACTTGTACCAAATGAATAATTTTTGGACTAGAATTAACTCCATGTGCTCCAAATGGATAAGATTGATTTAGATTTACACTTTGAGCCTTTATTGCTTGAATTAGCATATTTAATGCTTCTTTTATCTTTTTAGCACATGCCCATGTGATTGGACTTCTAACATTAGTCAAAGGGTTATAAATCCTTATTGGATTAGGATTACTTGTCATATCTTGAATCCTTGTTGGATTATTATTCCTTGTCACATCTTAAGTCCTTATTGGATTAGGATTCCTTATCATACTAGGATTCTCATCATTCTTATCATGGGGCCATTACTTTCTCCCCAAAAGACTAGTCTATTAGGGTGTGCAGTGCCCATGCTTATAAGGCCAAGATCCCCTTTACAACTTTCCAATGTGGGATTCTTTAGTATTTATGACATTTTACCCCACCCGATTATGCAATGCCTGTGTAACACTCTCATTGCATCAGCTCCATATGTGTCGGAGGAGAGGGGCCAACTCGGGTACCAAAGGACTGACCCATTGGTCTGATGCTTTGACGGTCTGGGCCTACCTTGACTTGGTATCTCTCACGAGGGCCCAATATGAGAGAAGAGTAGAGTTAGCTCTAATACCACTTATCATAGGGCCATTACATTCTCCCAAAAATACTAGTCTATTAAGGTGTGTAATGCCCACACTTATAAGGCCAAAATCCCCTCTACAACTTTCCAATGTAGGATTCTTTAGTACTCGTGGCATTGTCATTAGCCTCTTCATTAATTCCCAATTACTAACCTCACTATTCCCATTCTCTCTCAATAATGCCATTAAATCTTTTGACCAAAAATAAGCACAACCTCTAAATTGGCGAGAAGCAAGTCTACACTTTTGTACCTCACTATATTCTTCACATTCAAACACATCCTCCACTTTTTGTACCCATCTCAAATAAGCATTCAGGTCATTCACACTATAAAATAAAGGAATCTCCAATGTGATACTATTCGTGCTCTATAGCCTTAAATTTGGGTGAATTTGCACAGATTTGGCAAGTTTGGGTGAATTTGCACAAATTTGGAAAGTTTGGGTTAATTTAGACAAATTTGGCAAGTTTGGGTGAATAGAAATAAGAAAATTAGGTTTAATTCAGTTTAATTTGCATAAAAAAATAAAAGAAATTGTAGAAAAAAAGAATTTAATCCTAAAAAGATAATAAGAGAGTTCTTTAATCCTTCTAGAACAAAGAAAGCTTTTAGGATAAGGATTAGCCTTAAAGTGATAAGGAAGAAAGGTTATCAAACCTTTTTAGGACAAGAAAAAACTTTAAGATAAGATAAGAATTAGAACTAAACAATATATGACTAAATCTAGGAAGATAAGGATACAATTTACTTATCCACAAAGATATCCTTAACAAACAAGGAAAAACAAATTTGAACAAAAGAAACCCAAGAAAAACAAATTTTATAACTTGAAAATTCAAGATTTATGATCTTGAGTTAAGCTTTGAACAAAGAACTTAAAGAAGCTTTAAGAATCCAATGAATTTGATCAAGAATTTTTAAGAAAATAATTAAGAAAGTCAAAGATTTTCAAGAAGACTTACAAGAACTGTAAAGATTTTAAAGAAATGATCAAATTCTTCTTTTCTTTTCTTTTTTTTCTTTTTCTTTCATTTTTAATTTTTTTCTTTTCTTTATTTTTTATATGGCTTAAACTTGATACAAGACTTTAAAGAAACAACTAAGTGAAATTAAAGATGATAAAGCGTGATGCAAAAATAAATTGGAAAAAATAATACAAGAATGTTAATGAAACTAATAAGAAGGGGTAGAAGAAGAGAACACAAATAATGATAAATGAATTAAAACAAAAAGGGATACGTAACCCGATTCTTAGAGCCAAAGCTTTGAAACCAAACTGATGTGAACTAGGTTTATCTAACAAATAAAACTCGTAACAATCTATTGATACTCACACCTTAGATCGTCCAAAAAACAAGTTGGATGGAAACTAGAACCCTTTATTATCTAACAACTAAAAAATCTAGCTATTAGGAAGTTGCCATAGTTAGATATGGATGTTCTAATTGATAACACAAGTGGACTATTAAACAACCAATTTTGTTTAGAAAGTTCAAATAATAAAACTTCAAGTAATTTGAAGCAAAATTCATCACTTTGATTTAATTGATGAAAAAGATTACCAAAATAGGATACAAAATAAACTATTTATAAGAATTCTTAACCCTAAACCTAAACTAAAATAAATCTTTAAAAGATAAGGATAATAAACTTCTCAGAGATAAAAAAACAAGTTGTTAAAGATAAGGAATTATTTTGCTTGCCAACTAAGCTAAAGAAAAGTAATTCTAAATAAAGAAAATACTTCTAAAACATTTTTGGATAAGGAATACATCCAAATTCATTTTTAATACTACTTAAACTAAATAATAAATTATTGGACTTTATCTTGGGTTTGGAGCAAGTGTAGCTACTCCTTTGGCCCTAATGCACTCAATTTGGATCCTATAACGTTACTTGGGTCAAAATATTTAATTTGCACCAAATGAATAAGCTTAGGACCAGAATGAACTTCATATTCTCCAAATGGATTAAATTGATTCAGATTTGTACTTTGAGTACTCTATTTGAATTAGAATATGTAATGCTTTCTTCATCTTAGCACATGCCTTTGTGATTGGACCTCCATCATAAGTCAAAGGGTCTTCAATTCTTGTTGGATTAGGATTCCTTGTTACATCTTGAATCCTTGTTGGGTTAGGATTCCTTATCATATCTTAAATCTTTGTTGGATTAGAATTCCTTGTCCTATTAGGATTCTTATCATGTAGTCACAACAATTTTCATAATATTTTTCGTGTTTTTTAACTACCTACAATGTTGTTTTTAACCTTTTTTTTCGATTAACATTTTTCATTGTTAGGTATTAAAATCATACACAATCTATTAAAATTAATTTTGGCCCTGGGAGACTATAAGGTGACTTTATCAATACTTGCTTTGATTTTTTTAACTCCCTTGTTTTGCATTGCATAGGTTGAAATATTTTTGGCTACCAATAGGCATGTGTAGTAGAATCACTCCTTAGCATGGTTTTAAACAATAGTTTCGTTATCCATTAATGCATCGGTAATGATATTTGACTGAGTTGGATTGTATCGTTTGACACTGTAGTAAATTTCAAAAAAATAATCTGTAAAATGAGCCATATAAATAAAAAATACAAGCGAAACTTTAATATGTAATATAATAAGTTAAAAATTACTTTAAAAATTTATTTTTTTATATAAAGCTTCTTAGTAAAGGCATGCACCGTCACTAAGATAATTTATTAAAGAGAAAAAAAATGTAACATAAACAACCACATGGGCAATGGGAAAAACAAAAGAGAGAAACGAACTTTCCACTCATCACATACTAACCCTAAGCAAATCCAAAAGAAGACAATCATTAAGATGTTTGAGAACAAGACCTCATTTGAGGCCTATTGCCGATGATAATTAGTTAAAATTTTTCCTTCTTCTTTTTCTTTGCAGAAGTGACCTGCCAATCATCGTCTTTATCAAATATATTTGCTCAAGATTGTTTAGAAACCATCTCCATCTCACGCTGAGCCATAAGTTGATTATTTGTTAATTTAATAGAACTAGAAATTGCATCTGAATACAAAGGCAATTCCTTCCCAGCTGAGGAAGCACCATCCGGTTTACCATCATTATCCTGAACTTCTTAAACCTCGCCAATCAAAAATTTATCATTATCCTTATCATCTTGAATCTCAGCAATTTTATTATCCTTGAACTGATGTAAAGGAGCATTATCTGTAGCCGAAGTATGATAAGCTATATCTTCTGTAATGTTATCTTCCTTCTCATTCTGAATATCAGCGAACTGATCAAAAGCACTCAAGGTGGGTTCCCTCTGATTCAGGCATGTAACCGAATTCTCCTGATTTTGCTTTTGTGGAGAATCCTCCTCAACATGAAGTCTATCAGCATTACCAACTGTAATTTAAAGAGGTTCAAAGGCATTAGATATAGGAACATCTGTAGCAGCTGAGAATTTTGGCCTCTATACTTTGATTCTGTCATTGGGCTTATCAGATTTATCAATCTTTGATTTTAGAGTAGTATGGGTTTTTTCCATTCGACAATCTTAAGGACTATGGTCAATGTTACAACAAACATTACAAAAGGAAGGAAAACTCTCATAAACAACATTAATAAAGAAAAATTTTCCAACTCTCTCTATAAGAAGATGTTCATATAACTATTTAGAAAGATCAATATCTATGAGAACACGAGCGTAATGCCCGAATTCCCCATTAATAGTGGCGTTGTCTATTTTGAGTGGAACGCCGATTCCTTATGCAATAGAAGCTAGTATTTTAAGGTGCTAATATTCCCATGGTAGCTTATAAAAGTGAACCTAGAGCTGAGTGTTTGTTGATTTTTGCGTTATAGGGTCGAAGTTTGGACTCCAATGCTGTAAGCATAAAATTCCAGGTTTGAGAACAATTAAGCCGCGTCCCCATACTGAGTTCTTCTTGAAAGATGTGTTTAAGATTACATGAAAGAAGCCTCTTCCCTGAGATATAAGTTTCCAATTATTGGTTAAACCCCAAACCTTGGACAATTTATACATTAATTCAGGCAGCTTCCATAGTGTTTCTCCCTTGGAAAGAATAACTCATGTAATAAGTGCGTGCTGGCAAAGAGCTAATTGTTGCTCATAAATCTATTGGTTAATTTTGATAGTGATATAGCCACCCTTATTCGAAATTGTTACACCATCTGTTGACAAAATAGCAGATTTGGAAACGACAAAAGCATCCATGGGTTTATCAGCTGAAGGTAGATTCGAGGAAGCAAACATATCCTTATGGCCAAGGATCTCTATGGCGGAGGCCAGGGCGGCCTGGCAGCAGTGCTTGGAAAAGACAGCTATCAACTAAGGTTTTAGCCTCTCTTCAGAGAAAAGAGACGTGAATTCATACTTCAAAAATTTATATTTGCTCTTAAAATTATACATTTTTAAAAATGAAAATAGAATATAAAAATTATTATTTGCTATAATAAAATATTGACATAAAAGAATCCTTCAAATTCTTAATATGTAAATAATTATATTTTTTAATATAAAATTATAATAAACTGTTTAAATAAATACATTAATAATACATATCACCACCAAAAAGAGTGTCATGCAAGATCTTGATTGTTTTGCCCAATATTATAATCGTCTGTATTTTGGTTTTTAATTTAAGATGGAAACAAGTTTAAAAAAAATTGATGAACTCTAACTCTCTTTGTTAAACATTTTCAAATGGCTTCTTTGAAATTCAAGCATATTACTAGGATGATTTTGAGAAGTATTCACTTCATTCTCAAACATAGTCAGATAATTTTGGCGTGAGTATTACTTATCCCAAGAGGACATTTCATAATATAACATAGGATCAAATGGGTCTATATAATGATTGAACCCATATTCTTGACTTGTAGTAATTGAAGTAGAACTACTTTTCACCTTAAGTGATTCTGTAACCAAATTCATGTTTCGTGCAAAATTGGATGGAATAATAGGAGAACCAGATGGATGATGGATCAAAAAAAGAATGGACATTACTTGAATATAAATTGAATATGCATAATATCCATAGCTCATTCCACTTGGCCTATGATATCCACTTCCAATACACCATTACAATTATTTTTACAACCATCATCACCACCATTATCACCATCACATTTTCCATCACCTTTAACACTTTCACCACCATCACCTGAAGGAAAATCAACAATATATCTAAATGGAGTAGTCAAACCCATTTCTTGCTCAATCAAATCAATCATAGGGTCTTGTTCATCCTCTGCATCATTCAACCAATAAAGATTCTCTCCATTGTCATCATCACCATCACTATTGTTATCAACTTTACCACTTTCACCTCCATCACCTGAAGGAGAATCAACACTATATCTAAATGGAGGAATCACACTCAATTTTTACTCAGTCATATCAATTATAGGATATTGTTCATCATCTACATCATTCAACCAGTAAAGATTTTCTACATCAAGTAAAGGAGCTTCTGATTTTTCTAACTATTAAGTTTAGAGGTCATGCTCATTAAAAATATAATCCAAGTTTATTAGATTAAAAGTTTCTTCTAACTCTTGTTGTGCTTTTGCATTTTATTTCACAATTTCAGCTACATATTATAGTGTATACATACTAGATAGTATAGTTTTTTGTACTTTAATTTATTTCTAGTCTTTGTATGAATCAAGTTAAAGAAGCTCCAATCCTTTTCACAATTTGCTGTTGATGTTGTTTCACTTAAAATTCTCATAGCAATTTCTTAAAGTTCAGGTGTGGATTCTCCAAATTGATCCCTTACTTATCTACATCAACCAAAAATATTCAAATAGTTAAAAATTGCAATTAATGTAAATAATATTAATTATATATTATTACATATGTACTTGGAAGAAAATTCTTGATTGCTTTTTGATCAAGTGAGGATTCAAAAGATCCTCCCTTTTCTTGAAAAGTGAACATCTACATGTCAGTAAAAAATCAATAATATAACTTGAAAAGCCCTTGAAGGGGTGAATGAGACTAATTTAAATTTTAAATGAAATTAAGAAAAATTAAAAATCAAAAGAAAAGATTAAAAGAGTAAGAGATAAAGAAGTCTAACATAAAAAATTTAAGGAATTTGGTTACTCAACGAACCTATGATCCACCTAACTTATTTCTAAGTTAGGATTTTGCAAACCCACACTCAATTTATTACTCTGGATTGATTTACAACCTTTGAGTTTTTGAGACTCAACTCAAACCTTTTACAACTTTAGTTTTTCTAGGTTAAGGTTTAACCAATTTCTATGAAATATATGATATGTCGCAAAGTTTAATGGCAGATAAGTTTAACGATGGAGGAAAATCCGTTATTACTTTTTGATCCTTGAATATCTAATATCTGTCATTAATTTTTGACTTATTAGTGATGATGATTTGAATCTATCCATCGCTAACTTTAATTATAAAAAATAATTTATTAATATTTGCTATGGATTAGCAACGAATAAATCTGTTACTAAATCTTAAATTTTTTTTTAAAATATTATTATTTGTAGTTATTATATATATATATATATATGTCACTGTACATTGCTGTAAATTCATGGTCAAGAGGTCTTTAAAAAATAATACAGAGTTGGTGGATCCATTAAAGGAGGATTTTCATCCATTGGATCATCTGCTACAACACTAGATGATGAAGATCTATCGAGAGGAAGGTCGACGTGCATACACCTCATCATCGCCCTCCACTCTCACTGCATACAGTGCATAGCCTCTTACTCCTACTTATACCACTCAAGTTGTCTGGAGACTCGTTAATACTCAACCTTTATCTCTCTTCACTCTCTCTCACGCTACTCCTCCTACTTCTACTCACACTGAAGCATATGAGTTCGCTCCTCTTCTAATTACTATTAAACTAGATGAAGAACACGACCATGAGATGGTAGGGTAGCGCAAGGTGATAATGTACCACTGCTAACGAAGGAGTTGGGGTAGAAAGTAGAAGCATGTGATCTAAGCCAATAGATGTGTTGTGTCTTCTCTCCACCTACAATCGTAAGATAGAGACATATAATGTCCATTATAAGTGACAGTTACCCATCATAAGCAGGCTATGACGCAGGCTCAGCCATCTCTATGATCTTATATTATAACCAATTAAAAGAAAAAGTTATATCAAGTTGAAAATATAATGTCATATTGAAATTTAAATTAACTTACGTTAAGCTTTTGTGATCCATTATCAATAAAGAACCATCCTTCTTTGTATAGGCCTTTTTGAAATTCTCTCAAGGCCTGGGCTCTCGCTTTAACTCCTTAGTATTAAAAAAAATCCATATCAATTATTGATAATGAGAGGGAATGAAATTAAAATAAAAAGTATAAACATCATTAGATGTCTTACCACGCTCTGATATGGTCGACTATGCTGTGGGAGCCACTTGTGTGCTTTGTTGCACTAGTGTTCGGACTTTTGGTCTTGCTTAGACAGTTAGTTTTGTCCTTAATAGACTTTTCTTTCCACTTGGCATCTTCTAGTGGGCTTGCCACTTATCCCATATATCCTGTCTAACGTCATCTGTTTTGACCCCTCTTCTTTCTCTAACAATATAACATCTGTAAGCACCCGAATTTATTTTTCAAAATTTTAAAATATATTTTGAGACTTGCAGTGTTAATAAATATTTTATTAATACTGAGATTATTATTTTGTGAAATTAAATTTGAATAATTGGTGATAAAAATTATTTTAATTATTAGTTTATAAAACTGGGTTAATTTTATTTTAATAAAATTATTTTATTGTGTGTATTTTAAGATTTAGAGAGAAATTGATTTTTATGTAGTATTCTTCTATTATTATTATTATTATTATTATTATTATTTTTAATAAAAAAAAAGAGAAGGACAGTAGGATAAGGCAACAACCTTTTTATCAAAAACAAAAGTGAGTGAAAATTTTTTTCTCTTTCTTTTTTCTTCTTCTTCTTCTTCTTCTTCTTTTACCATTTTCCGTTCGGTGCCGTTTCCAGCCACCTCAGCCGGCGAGGTTGGTCTCTTTTGAAAGCTCATCCTCCGGGCTTGTCAAATCTTTAAACTGTTTCGAGTTTGGACTTCGGTAACTACTCCGTTTATTAATAATTCGATTTTAAATATTTTGAGTTTTTTTTTATTGATTTGAGCTTGAATTTGATTTTATTTGAGATAATTGCTTTAGGACTGATTTTTGTTGAGATTGTGAGCTATCCAAATATAATTTTATTTGTTTTTCTGAAAATTTTGAATTTTTCCTGGTTCGAGTTACTGTTCATGGCACTGTTCCGGACAGTCCCAGGTCGGAAAAATTTTATATTTTTAATAAAAAAGTTGTTGCCTTATCCTACTGTCCTTCTCTTTTTTTTATTAATAATAATAATAATAATAATAATAATAATAATAGAAGAATACTACATAAAAATCAATTTTTCTCTCTAAATCTTAAAATACACACAATAAAATAATTTTATTAAAATAAAATTAACGCACTTTTATAAACTAATAATTAAAATAATTTTCATCACCAATTATTCAAATTTAATTTCACAAAATAATAATCTCAGTATTAATAAAATATTTATTAACACTGCAAGTCTCAAAATATATTTTAAAATTTTAAAAAATAAATTC
>CATIWM010155386.1:0-13143 GCA_949671775.1 Mallotus repandus | reverse complement strand
TGGCTGCACTGCAAAATGACAGGATATGTAGATTGCCAATTACTGGGCACCAAATCTGGCCTTTAGGGGATGTGTTTTATCTCTGTTCAAGAACTCGAGTCGAGACAGACAACCCATTACTCGTCAATCGAAGACCAAACTACAAGCCAAACCAAAAACAAGTGTCCTGAGCACTGTTCATTTGCTTCAACTCTTTGTCCTTTAAGGACCTTACAAAGTGCCAATTCTATCGAAATCTTCTCATAGACAGATCATTCAAGAAGTAGGTAATGGCACCCATGCAGTAAAATCATGTCCATGGACTTGCATAATTATATCTTTGTCATATTTATATTATGATTTTCCTTTTATGTATATATAAATTTTTTATATGAATTATTTGCCATAAAAATAATAAATTTTTTACCAATATTTATCCATTTAGAGAGTTCGGTTGAGTTTATGTAACTACCGAATATATATAAGAAATATTCAATATAAAAAATAATAAATTTTATAAAATATTAATCGATGAAAATATCCAAATTTCTTTTTTTCTATTTTTACATTAAATACAAACATGTGTTTTTTTTTTATTTTAAATTTAGTTCATTGAAACTAAATGAAATATCTTTTTCGGGGCAAGAAAGCTTCTTGTATTGTCTGATTTTGATGTTTTATGATGTTACATGGATATTGTACATATTATTTTTAGTGAAAAGACTAGTAATATCCAAATTATTTTTAGTGAAAAGACCAGGAATTTTTGGTGGGCCAGCAAGCTACAAGAAGATCTTGAATGGGCAATATCTTGCTAACAAATACACACCGACACTCCAATTAATTGTAGATTTTCTTCTCTCATGTTAGTAGATCACTTAATCTCATTTATAAATAATCAAATATTATATTAAAAGTAAATAAATAATTATCTAATGATTAAATAGTTAAGTGGTAACTTATCTCTAAAATTATTATAATGTGTAGAATTTGATTCCTATTGTCTTCGATTTAAAAGGAGATGATCGTCTCATATTGTATATTACATCAAAGGTTAAGTCATATAATCTCCTCACACACTAAAAAAAATAACTATAATATAAAATTTTAAGTATTAAACACTAATTAAAAAATAAAAATCAAAATAAATGTTATTTTCTCCTTTTGTTTTTGTGGTCCTAGAAATGATTAAATACCATTATTTTAGATTATAGGTTTCTCTTCTTATAGTATAAGAAAATTTCTTCAAGCTGAGTAAAATCCAAGTATATGGAATATTCTAATAATCAATTCTTATTGTATTTTTGGTAAGATCATGATTTATGTAATAATAAATTATTTAAAATTCATCAATGCCGATACAAGGAAGAATCTTCCTAGACATAATTTCTAACTGTAAAAACTGAAGCATATTCATCCAAAAGAAAAAGTAAAAAACTGAAGCATCATATTAGAGAGGAGGTACCAAAAAGCTAGGGACTATTTTCAACCAAAAATATGCCACTTAACCATGTGGTCACCAATTAGGCTTTGATGGAACTTTTTCCCTTTAGTGGAAAAAGGATTAATCTTGTACCTAAAAGAAAATATTGTAATGCTTTATGACCAAAACCTACCCGCTTGATCAGAAAGCGAACACAAGGCCGAGGATCACATAAAACGCCTTCTTTTTATCATTAAAATAGGTATAAGTGGACAATGCGGGCGTATTAAATTGATAACTCCATTTTAAGGATATTTTAAAATGTTGAGTTTGATTTCTGTCATTATTAATTTAAAAAGCAATGACTCTTCTTTATTGTACAGTTCATAAAAACTTAGGTTATATAACTTCTTATTAACCTAAAATAAATATAAATGGCTGAATGACCCTCTTTTTTTCTTCAAATGTATTATAACATATGAGTAGACACTGACTTTATTACTTTGTGAAACATATTCAATAGCTATATGAGACTCAACCATTTTAAAGTTCGAGTCGGATAAACCTCATAAAAAAAATAAAATTCTTGCAATACCTTTTCTTTATATACACAATTTAAACTCAAAATCTCATTTAAGATAATTTGACTTCTTGCTATATATACCAAAAATATTGGTTAATTAATTTTTATTACTTTAAAAATACAATATACACATATAGGCAACGGAAACAAATTTTGATGATATAATTCATTAACATATTTAAATTATTTGATTTATTATTAAAAATATATATGCAAATTATAAGTGCATATTTCCACTTAGTAAAAAAAAAAAGAAATTAAACCTTTTTTTTTTTTTTTATCTTTGCTTATAAAACAAAAATTAAATGTATAGATTGAAATATTATTAACAAGTTCATGCGCTTTAATTAAGGGATTGGTTACTAAATGAAGTTGCAAAAAGCAAGGCAGCTTAGAGAGATGATGATGATTTTTGTTTAATAAATAACACATATTTCCTCTCACATGGTCATATGTTTAATAATTAGTAGGGTAAAATCTTTGTTCATTTCATGCTTGTCTTTGGCCATCTTTTGAAGAATCCTTCAATGGCGTGAAGGACGGAAAGAAAATGTGCCGAATCCCTAAACAGTGGGGCCTTAGTCTAAGTCTGACCAATTTCCTAACCAATTCTAACCGGAGATTTCGGATTTTTTTTTTTTGGAGTTAATTAATTTCAATGTCAGCCATTCAGAATAGTGCATTGGAGTAATACATAACGATGATCAACACAGCAAATTTTTTATATTTTAGATTTAATTTTGACTTGTGATTAATGCATGGGAGAACTGAGAAATAGGCAGTCTTGCTAAAGTTGACAGGTTGACTTAGTTAGTTCCAATTGTTGTAATATTATTTTAATAAACTAAATAGTTAAACCTTAACATCATAAAAAAAATAAAAATAGAGATAATGAAATTTAAAATGTTTAAAAATATTTAATTTTTTTAATTAATTACTAATTTTTTATTATCCTAATTTTTTAAATTAGGTGCTATAAATCAATAAAAATTTAATTGTTAATTCTAAGTTTTTATAATAGACAGTGTCGTCCGATGCATCTATCGCATTGTATTATAGAGCGTCACTTCCTCGTACTATGTGCTGAGATATCCATTTGATCCTATTGAAATGAGACATCATCTCTAACTAAACAATTGAAATATTAATGTTACTGTCGATCACCCAAACACAATTTTTCTCGTATTTTTTCTTACTTCACCAAACATGAAATTTCGAAAATTAGAAATCAAGAAAAAGGTCTATTGATCGGGTAAATTCTATGGATAGTATCATAATTTTACACTCGATTATAAAATGGTACTATTATTTTAATTTGTATTTTTTTGATATTAAAATATTAATTTTAATTGCACCGGAAAATTTCAAAAATACAATCAAGCCAAATTTGATGACGTGGCAATCAGAAATGTCCCGTCAGCAGCCACATCGTACACCACATCGGCAAATTATTGCAATTTGTTTGATGTTTTACTTTTCGGACCAGTTGAGAGAATTCTGAAATAATCAAATTCTGAACAAGCAGAATCATTAACTTTTATTTTTTTATTTTTTTTCACTTTTTATTTTTTTATTACTGACATGACATACGATATGGCTGCTGACGGGGCATCTCAGGTTGCCATGTCATCAAATTTGGCTTGATTGTGTGTTTGAGACTTTCCGGTGCAACTAAAATTAATGTTTTGGTACCAAAAAGATACAAATTGAAGTAATGGTACCATTTTGTAATCGAGTGTAAAGTTTTGATATCGTTCATAGAATTTACCCTCTATTGGTCTAAAAAATTTTAGTCCACTTTTAAAATTTTGACATATGTATCTTAATTTGCTAAATTAGTCACAATTACAATCCAAATTTAATTTTGGTCAAAATTGAATCTGAAAGCTCTGACATGGCATCAACTAAGCTCCATTTGAATATGACTTATGCCCTACTACTATGTAAAATTTAAGAAGGCAAAAACCACTTACTTGTATTATTTATGAACTGAGTTTATATACGGAGCATCGTTACATATGAGAGAGTTAAGCTATTAAGTGGTTACAACAAAATACAATAAATAAATAAAAGCTATGGTAACAAGAAGTTATTATAATAAGAAAAGCACAACCATGAGAATTCCTTATCTTATCACCCGCCTGTAAGTTAATCTAGAGAAGAAACAATGTTCAACTTGGCACAAAGAAACATAAATCTAATCTTGGACAACGACTTTGTTAATAATTCTGTAATCTGATCAACCAAGGAGATATACTTAACAAATAATGACTTATGTGAAACTTTGTCGCGCATAAAGTGGTAGTCAATTTCTAAATGTTTAGACCAAGAAAGAAAAATAGGCATGTTAGTGAGATATGTGGTATTGGGATTATCATACCATAGTGTTAGTGAACGGAAATAGAGAAGACTGAGCTCTTGCAAAAGGGATTAAAGCCAATTAATCTCCTAAACTCTTGTAGCTAAGGAGCGGTATTCAGACTCAGTAGAGGACCTAGCTACACATCTCTATTTTCTTAAGCTCCATGATACAAGATTATTGCCAATATAGATAGCATAACTAATGGTGGATTTTTTGTCATCAAGAGAGCTTTCACAGTCTGCATCACTGTAAGCATTTATCTCAAAGGAAGTTAATTTGCGAATCAAAAGACCATGAGTAGTGGTGGACTGAAGATAACAAAGTATACGTTTCACTGGTCGCTAATGTTTATCAATTGGTGCATAAAGAAAATGCGAAGCTTTGTTAGTACACTTTATTGCTTGCCAATGTTTTATTAGTCAGTGCATGAAGAAACTATAAAGCTTTGTTAACTGTATATGAAATATTCAGTCTTGTAAATGATAATTATTAAAGACCACCAAGAAAACTATGATAGATACTGACATCATGTAAGAATTGCCATTGTGAAGTGACAAATTCTAAAAAACATAAGAAGGAGTTGATATACCTTTTGCTGAACACATGTTGGCTTTACTTAAAAGATCCCAGATATATTCACGTTGTGTAAGGAGAAGACCAATGGCTATAAATATGGCTTCAATGCCCAAAAAATAGTGTAGTCTTCTGAGATCCTTGAATGCAAACTTAGTGGTTAAAGAATTAATGAAATGCTTCATGTATTTTTTAAAAAAGTGGTAAGAATTAAGTCATCAACATAGATTAAATAGAAAGCAGAGATATCACCAATGAAGCAGAAATATAATGAGCTATCAGTTTTAGATCCTTTAAATCCAAAAGCTTGGAGAGTGAAAGTTAAACACTTATATTATTGAACTGGTGCCTGCTTTAACCCATAAATTGATCATTTGAGCTTACACATGTAACCAGGAAAGTATTTGTCAGTGAATCCCGATGGTTGTTGCATGTAAACAACCTCTTCAAGGTGTCTATGAAGAAATGCATTTGACATATATAATTGTTTAATGGACCAACCTTTACTTATAGCCAGAGACAAAATGAGTTGAATGGTGTAGGGCTTAGTAACTGGATTGTAAGTATGATAAAAATCAATGCCAGGACATTAGTGAATCCTTTAGCTACCAAACGTGCTTTAGAACAATTAACTTTTCCATCTGGAGTATATTTGATGCGATACACCCATTTGCAACCAATAAGGTTTTGAGTAGAAGAAGAAGGAATAAGGTCTCATGTGTTATTTTCAAGAAGAGCATTTGTATTCAACCATCATTGTTTTGCGCCAATGAGAGTATTTAACAGTGTCTTTATATATTGTTGGTTTATGGAGTTAGGTTGAAGTGATGTAAAAGGATTTGGGTTTAAAGTTACTAGTTTGAGAACGAGTTATTGTATGGTGTTGGCGATGAGTGGTGGATGGTGAATTAGGTGGGTAATTTGGCTTGTCAACAAGTAATGAGAGACTAGGGCTGTTGGGTGGTTGCAGTTGGGATGGTCAGAACGAATGGTTAGGTATTGTGATAAAGGTAAAGTTTGTGTAGGATTGCGAGGTGTGAGTGAAGTTGGATGAGATTGATGTGGAATTGAATGGTCAAGAGTTATTATAGTGTGAAGTGGTTGTAAACAAGTGGAATTTTTATAGTTAATTTTACCTAAGGTCATCAAGTATGTGACTTAATAGTAAAACTCTTAGGTGAAACTTAAATTCTATTCTAAATTATCTCTACTCAATCATTATCATTGGACCAATAATGAATAAAAACTAGTATAATGTTGATTAATGATTATATTTTACTAATAATGTACATGAGATACTAAGTCAACTCATAGGTACATACTTAAAAAATGATATATTGGATCAACCCACTATGAGAAGACTACATAGATAACTGTCTTAAATGATTCTCATCACGATGGTATTATTTCAGTCCTCTGAAATCACTTTGATTTCCTACATAATAAGTTCTATATTTTGACACATTCTAACATCATTTTTAATAGAATGATAGAATAGGTTGTTGTTAGATATAGAATGAGTTATGTGAGGAATATAAGTAATTGAGAAGAAATTTGTCCTTTATTTGTTATGAGAAGATATCTATGAGCCCCTTGATAAGTTAGATTGAAGAAAAATACATGGCCATGCTGGAATAAATTGATAAAGAGGTATCAATATCAGTCTACTTATGATCAAGAAATAATATGATTGAATAATATAATGATGACATAAACCATGCCTTATGTTTAATCAGGATATCATATGACAAAAGGACTATCATACATACTGTTGATTAGGTTATATCGGATTACCAACCTTCACATAACTTGGGTAGTCATAATGTCTTGCTAGAGGCCACTTATGATCTGTGGACTAAAATTAGGATTTTAGCTTTACTGCCAATGTTGTGTGAACCTATAGGGTTGCACACTTAGAATAAACCCAAAGCGGACTTGGGTTAATCTACCTAATGAAACTCTTATATATATATGGTTAGTGTTATTTTAAATAAATTGGAAATAATTCTATTCTTGGAATTATAATCAAAATATAAATAGAAGGTTAAACATACCAAAATGGTTTTGGTAAGTTAAGGGTTTGAAAAACCCTAAATGGTATGTGTATATATATATATATACATCTTTCTTCTCTAGGATTGTAATCACTTCTTCTTCACCTTCTTTTAGTTCCTTTGAGAAAAGAAAAATGGAGACATAGAGAGAGAGAAAAAGAGAGGTCTTTGAAAAAGGTGTATATATATATATATATTTCCTAATTTATTTTTAAGGTAAGTGTTATTTTAAATAAATTGGAAATAATTCTATTATTGGAATTAGAATCAAAATAGAAATCATTAATAAGGCATTCTGTTGATTCATTGTGCCATCTTCCTTATACTATTGATTAACCACAAACAAGACTAGTAATTCATCTGCAGCCTAGACCTGCTACTAAAAGTAAGAAAACTAGACTAATGAATAGAACTGTTTCAATGGAAAGGGGGAATTGCCGTTTTACAGTTATTCCTCTACAACTACCTTTCGCCCAAGGGACATCGTCGGAGAACAGTGTTGGGAACTGGGTGAGAACCTTCCGTTGTTATGCCCTAATGTTGCCTTTTTTCGTCCTGATGGTGGAAAGAAAGGGAAGGAAGAATTCAAGGCTAGAGAGTCTTTTTTAAATTCGTTACCCCGCCAAGAAGCTCAAGGAGAAGTACCCAACAACACTTACTGTAGATTTTTGGATAAATGAAAATATCGTAGTATAGTTATAAACAATGGTTCTTACTCGGGGAATCCTTGGATTTAGTTTAAAGTTTTTATTAAATCATCATGGTCCCCTAGGCTTATGCTTGTGAGCCCGGTGTCGGATCGCTATACTTCAATCATAAAGCCTTTGACCATTGTATTCGTTCAAACCAACCCTTGATTAACTGTAAGAAAAAAAAAGGATAAAAACATCTTTGTAGGTATAAGGTTAAACATACCAAAATAGTTTTGGTAAGTTAAGGGTTTGAAAAACCCTAAATGGTATGTATATATATACATCTTTTTCTCTAGGATTGTACTCACTTCTTTTTCACCTTCTTTTAGTTCTTTTGAGAAAATAAAAATAGAGACATATAGAGAGAAAAAGAGAGGTCTTTAAAAAAAGTGCTAGCACATCTACACTGCTTTGGTCATCCTATTCATGTGGATACTAATAGAGGATGTAACTGAATTGGGAACGTATTAATCCAATAAAAAATACTAAAAGCTCGAGGTAGGGTGTCACTGATGTAAACCCCCTCTCATCTTTCCAACCTTCTTGCCTATTTTGCATGTGGTAAGTTCTTAGAATCCTCTTGAATCAATTTGATTGAGTTACATGGATCCTATGATGATTTTGTGTTTAAAATTTTTATTTGTCAATGCGTATATCATGAATCCTAACAAGGCTAACATTCAAACCTTTAGAACAAACCTTAAAAGTTTACATAAGGCCCACTCTTACTACCTTTTTTTTAAACTTAAAGGAGGTATAGATGAAAAGATCCTGTTAACTAAATACTCTCTAACTCTCATAAGAGAGGTGGACACAAACTTAACAAGAGTTTGTTTATAAAGAATAATTCATAAAAAGAAAATGAGAAAAAAATACTTTGCAAAATACATTCACTAAACCATTTTTCTAACATCGCCAATGTTATATTTAAGAGGTATTTTATAGATTCGAAGTGAAACTAACTATTAAGAACACACCTATTAAGCTCTAACCTTCTCCCCCTTTATTTATTGAAATTTGAGCTTTTTATATTAGTAGGAGTACTCATTGTTATGAGGAGGAAGCTCATGATTGTGACATTAAATATTATAGTCATTGGAGCTTCAATTTAGCAATTAAAAATGTTGTAGAGCACTCGTGAGCATCCTTATGATCACGAGGAAGGATTGTGAGGAGCTTTGCTTTAAAACTCAACTTGCTCGTGGTCTATTGGACTGCTCACTATCATGAAGAGGATGCTCATGATCATGAGGAGGATAGTGAGGAGTTTTGCTTCATCAAATGACTTGAATTTGATTCTAGTTTGGCTCGTGGTGCTCCTCACGATTGTGACCATGATCGTGAGGAGTTTCATGACTTCCAAATGACTTTGTTTTCACTTTGATCTAATGCATATTGATTATAGCTTTGATACTAACTTAAATATACACTTAAACACACAAATTAACAGTTCAAAATTGATTGTTAAAGTAAAAATCAAGGTTGATTAGACATTAATCATGCAAATGGTTAACAAATTCCTACTATTCGAAGTCAACTTTATCTCTTTTAATCTAGCCACTTAGACTTAACTGTCCCCATAGTCATGTGTGCACTAAAGTAAACTTTGATACAAAATTATTATTGTTTAAGGAAGCCTTAAACAAACCATGAGACAATGCAAGGAATCATAATCGTGCAGACACTACCTATTGACCTAAAGTTTTAAGGCATTTGGTTTATTGGTCATTTTCATGTATATATTCTTTATATTCAACGTGAGGTTCACATTCATATTTTCCCAACATTATTCAATAAAATATTAGCATTTTAGATCCAATTTTTAAGTTTAATGATTTTTAATGAAATTTATATAATCTTTCTTTATGAATGAGATATATAAATCTTTTTTGAATTTAGTGAATTTTTCTTAGTGGATGTATTATGGATCCCAATTATGGGATCAATAGAAATCTTTCAAAGAGTTTTAGTGAGAGCATATTTCTCTCTTTTTAAGTGGTTTTTCTCAAGTGATTTGGCTTGAAGGAGGTTTTTGGCCAAAAACCACCATTTTCCTTCTATTTTCTTTATATTTTCTTTTTTTTTTGGTTTTAGCGTATAAATAACATGTATTTGAAGCATTTTCTCAAATCCTTCAAGTTTTCTTTAGTATTAGTAAATCTTAGTCTAGATTTATGGATCTAGTGGGTGTTAAAGATGTAGTGAATAAGCTTTTTGAAGAAGATTGAAGAAGTAGTGAATCAGAGGAAGATGAAGTTGAGGAGCATGAGTTGCATGTAGCTTCTGTTGCAAAGGATCTGTTTGGTGGATACAACCTATCTCTGGTTATGTCTTTAGTCTTTTAAGTTTTGTTGTGGCTTGTTCTCTTTTTCTTTAGGCCAAATAGCAGCTAGATAGAGCTATTATAAAACAAATCGAGTGACAAGATGGTTGGCAAGACAAATTTTCTTGCTTGTGTAGTTTTGATTTGGTCTTGTTGTGCTTTTCTCTATAAATGAAGTGGTTACTGAGTTAGTAACCTCAAGCATGTTGGAATAGACTGTTTAGATCAGATCCTTTATTTTGAGTTTTGCTTATTTGCTGCAGTTATAGTAGCTGTTGTATTGTTTCAGTTTTCTTTAATGAAAGCTTTAGTTTTTAAAATAGAAATCTCTCAAACTAAATTGTTTTTTTTTTTAAGAAATTCAAACTAAATTGTTGGTTAAAGTAAAAAAATTTTTGTTGATTCTTTTATAATCGTACTTGTTTAAGGATTAAAAATTTAAGAAAAATGGAACTTGATATATGCAAGTTACCATTTACAATTACATTATTGTTTTATTATTTTATTAAAAAATCAAATATGTAACACTTACTACAACAATCGTCATTTACAACTTGGGAGCAATTCATGGCCAAATTTATGAAATTTTATAGCTATAACTTCTAGTCACAAAAATAAATTGCGTAGTTTGCCATAGCAAAAGATGACATGGATAAAAGTTATTTGTGAGATTTATATATTTTATAGTTGTTTTTCATATATTTAGCTGTATAAGTTATGATAATGAAGTTAAATTGCAAAAGAGTATTAAATTTAGTTGCTGTGAAAATATAAATTTTTTAGTAAAATATTTTAATTATATAGCTACGAAAATATTATTTTATAGCAAATAAAATATATGCAGAACTTATTTGCTACAATTAATATATATGACACTAATAAAATAATGTGATATTTTTTATCCTTTTTAAATTTAAATTTTAGTTACATCTTACATGCTACTTATTGTAACATTATTATTTTAAAATCTCTATCATTTAATATAAAAGAAAATTGATGATTTCAATTTAATAATAGAAATGAAAAAGTTTTTATTATTTATTTTCACTGTGGAAATTGATGTTTTTTAATTTCACATTTATATTCTTTTAATTAGCCAGGATTTTAATTTTTGTAGTTGAAAATTTATATAACTATATATTAGCCATGATGTAAAGTACCGTAGTTAAAATTTTAATTTTAGCTATAAATATTTTATGTTTATAGGTAATTGATATCATTAACTACGACTTTAACTTTTATAACTAACTACATGTAGCTAAATATACAATTAGTATTTTAACTATATAACTTTTATTACATATGATTAACCAACTTTTAATTTATACAATTATCTATAGAATTGTAATCTCGGTTATTATAAATTATATTTAGCCATAATTTTATGTTCATGCAAAAATTTTGTATATTCAGAGTATATATTCAGAACTCTTTTGAGAGTATGCAACTGAAAATTGTCTCATCTAAATTTGAAGGCCAACAAAATTTTCTTTTGGTTGCGTAAAGAGATGGAAAAAGTTGAAGCATCCGTAGTTGTGGCTGTGGAACCAATTTTTATTATATCATATGCTTCTTCCAGACAAAGATTAAGAAACTAAAAAGATTTTGTATAGGTTACTGCATGCACAACCATCATCATTTTGTCCACAGAAGACTGCAACGATCATTCTGTCCATAAAGAGGTTGAAGTAAACTTGGGTAAACCATTTCACATGCAGCTACATAGCATCTCCATCAATGAATAAATATATGATTGAGGTGTCATTTTCACTTTGCCAAAATGGAAGGGGTACCATAATTGACTGCTTTTCCTTTTACAACCGAAGAAATTAAAGTCGGTAGTTAAGAAGGTTCGCTGACTATTGTGGCTCTCCATGTGGTAAAAATATTTAGATGTCAAAGTGGCCAATAAAAGTTACTCTTTTTCTTAAAATTCAGTAGCCATATGGATTATTACTATTCTGAAATTCGAGTCGAATAAATCTCATAAGAGGGGTAACTTATTCAAAAGAATGTAAATTTTTCATTACTTTTTTTAATGATGCAAAATACTAGGTCAAGACATGAAACACTCATTGACAAAATTAAGGCAAATTTTGTAAGGGTGTGAGAACGTTTATAACCCAGACACACACACCCACAACCAATATAAAATTTTAAAGGAACAACCTATTTCTTAGTTCTTATGAATGAGAGACACCATATTGCACACACTTCAAATATTTTTTTTTTTAATTATACAAAACACAAACACACCAACCAATGTAGGATCCGAAAGACCAACGCATTCCTCGATTCCATAAATGGAAGAGCCTATGTGCACACTGTATGCACACTCCTTCACAAAATAATGGTGATTTTGTAAAATGAAGTCAACCCATATAAACACACACATTCCACAATCAATGTGGCATTTTGAAGGATCATCTCACTCCTTGATTTCCATAAATGAGAGACACCACCCACTCTTCAATTTCCATAAATGGGAGACACCATACCGCCCCTCCAACACTCACTCGGGTTCCCATTATGAATGGAAGACATTAAACTCACAAATTATAAATGTATTTTTTAAACATACAAAATGCGCACACTCTAATGAGAAATATGACACTCATACACAATATTATAATAATTTCATATAAGTGTGTTATATATATATACGTGCCACGTGCCACAACGGATGTGAAATGAACTAAATTTCTCATTACTTAAAACAAAATATATTAGTGTAGAATTTTAATTGTACTAATTTGATGCTAGAAGCATTTATAAAATTATTTGAAAGAAAAAACTTAAATACTAACATTTTCATGAATAATAATAACAATAATACAAAAAGAAACTTAATAATAATAATAATAATATCTTGCTAAATTCTAGATATCTACGTTACCAACCAAAAAGCACTTAGATGTGTATGGTATCGTTTATTGAGTGAAGGTCCTACCGTACCTAACATTATTTCGTCCATCTCCATGCAATCACACCACACCAACCTAAAATTAATTTCTGGGATAAGAGATTGAGTTCTATCAAAATTTTGAAAAAAACTTCAATTCCTTATTCCCAACAATCAAGATGGATTCCACTTTCTGTTTATTTCGTTGTGTAAATTATCAGAATAAAATCATGCACCTTTTATAATTTTTTC
>CATIWM010155306.1:0-15024 GCA_949671775.1 Mallotus repandus | reverse complement strand
TGTTTTTCTAGTTGTTTTTGGTTGTTGTCCAATTGTTTTTCCAGTTATTTTGGTTGATTTAACGGTTGTTTTTGGTTGTTTTGGTTGTTCATTTTATTTAGTTTTTATGAGGTTGTTTTTGTAGTGGTTTTTGTAGTTGCTTTTATAGTTTTGTTGATACCTAAATATCAGCAACCTCCCTAAAAATTTGATGATGAAGGATTCCTGTTAGTTAGACAGGGGGAAGCTCCTTCAGAAGTCTTTCCGGGCATGCTTAGACTGAGTAGAAACCTAAAAGAAACAAAAAATATGCACCCAAGCCTCAAAAAGCTCAAAATGGGCATAAAAAGGTCAAAATAGGGGAAAGGAGGCCCAAAAAAAGCTCAAGGGATGGGTTGACCCACAAGTGTGGGTTAGCAACCCACACCCATGGGTCATCTGACCCACTGTGGGCTTACATGGGTTAGTTGACCTATGCGCGTGGGTCATGGACCGGCACCTATGGGTCATGACCCTGTTGCCTTAAAAACATAAATTTTTATCCTCTTTGTAGAATTTTGGATCATTTCCCAAAAAATCTCTCTAGAGAGAGAAAACCATACTGATTTGGCCGATTTATGACTCTCTCTCTCTCTCATTGAATAATCAAGTATGGTAAAATGCATCATAAAACTGAAACTAGGGTGAAGGACTGAATAAGTAAGCAATGTATAATAAGAAACAGGATAAGTAACTCGTACCCAAACAGGATAAGTAACTCTTACCCCCGAACCCAGAATCTCTAGTTAGGAAAGTGGATTTTTAATTCACTTTCTCCTGATTTAATCGAGTGACGACTCCAATCTATAAAGCCTATTCAAGCAGAACCTCCCCACATCAATAACAACTAGTAGATAGTCACCATTAGCCTCTATGCCTTGGTCCATAAACACACTAATCCTATGTCATTTCCCTTCCTTCCTCAAGGAGAAATGACATGCACCATAATAAGTAACTATTGGGTCAAATTTTCCTATGCCTAACATCCTCATACCTTTTTCTTTGAGTTTCTTTAATGAATTCAATCATTCATGGGTATAAGAGTACCTCTCTATTCTCTTGCTCTTCCAGTTATAGATTTGAAGAACTTCCTCTAAGTCTTTATCTCTTTGGAGGTGGACCCGCCCTCTTTGTAGCCGTATCTTTGTTTCTCACCATTGTTGATTTTTTTGCTTCTTTGGTTGAGAATAATTTTTGTTTTCTTTAGGTTTTTGAGAAAAACAATAAAGTTTTGGGTCTGGTAGGGTTTTGAGGGTGTTTAAGAATGATTTATAATGAGTGATCAATGTTAATTTTCTCTAATTCAATTAAGGAAGGTGAAAATTTTCAATTTAAAATTCGTTTTAGAAGGGTGTAGTGGAGGCACGCAGCTGTGTGCTTTAAGGCAAGGCAGAGGGGTAATTTTCAAATATATGACACAGTTGTGTGCTTTAAAGCACACGACTGTGTTTGAGGCAATTCCTGAAAATGAAATAAACATCAATCAAGCACGGATGTGTTTGATTAGGCACACAACTATGTCTGATTTAAAATTCTTACTTCGATAGTGCTCTAATCAAACACGGCTATGTGCTTTGAAGCACATGACTATGTTTGGTTCTCAATACTTTCTCTTAAAATTATATGACATAAAATTATTGATACAACCACATTTCACACTTAGAAAGTATCATTTTCATTCACACATATAGATCACCCAATCATGTTCACAAACACCTTATCCAAACAAAAATTTTATAGCTTTCATAAAACAATTATAAAAACTTAATTCAAACTTACACCCTTTTTATTGTTCTCATTTGAGTTAGTCCCTTCCTTATGATATTTAGCACTTGATTCGTTATGTTTCCTTATAATATACCATAAAAAAATCAATGTTAATAAAATTAAAATGTTCTAACATTAAACTAAGAATAAAAATGAAAAATTAAGTTGCAGAGCTTGGTTGAGCTCCCAAGAAGCGCTTGTTTAAGAATGTCATTAGCTTGACCAAGGCATGGACTAAATATTAGTGTCCGTTAGATAGGCAACTTGATGGAATCCATTAACTTTGCCTCTATGGTACTTCTTCAATTTCTGACTATTAACTTTGAACTTATCTCTTGAAGCATTCACTTGTTCAACTGCTCTTGATGGAAATGTTTGGGACATTGTGAAAGATCCTGACCATCTTATTTTTAATTTCCTTATAAATAATCTTAATATGGAGTTGTAAAGCAAAATCTATTCCTCTACTTCAAAATGCTTCTTTCTTATCATTGCATCATACCACTTCTTAGTCTTCTTTTTATAAATTCTTGAACTTTTATTAGCAGCTTGTGTAATCTTATTAAGTTCATTTAGTTGTAACATCCTTCTCTCTGATTCTTTCTTGAAGTCACAGTTTAAAACTTTAATTGCCCAGTAAGTTTTATGCTCTATTTCCACTGAAAGGTGATAAGTTTTTCCATACACCAACCGAAAAGGAGACATCACAATTGGTGTCTTATAAGCTATTCTATATGCCCATAAAGCATCGCCTAGCTTCCTTTACCAGTCTTTTCTTAATTTTTTTACTGTTCTTTCTAATATTTTCTTTAATTCTTTATCACTGATTTTAATTGGTCCACTAGTTTATGGATCATATAGAGTAGCTACTTTATGTCTCACTCCATATCTAGCTAATAACATGTCTATATTTTTATTACAGAAGTGAATACCTCCATCACTAATAATAGACCTTGGCATTCCAAACCTAGTAAAAAGCTTTGTAAGAAAGTTGTAAACTACACTTGTATCATTAGTACTACAAGTTTGTGCTTTAACCCATTTTAATACATAATTAACACATACTAATATATATTTGTTACCTCCAGAAGATGGAAATGGTCCCACGAAGTTGAAGCCCCAAACATAAAAAATTTCTTGAATGAAGCATTTAATCCCTCTTGGTCATGTTCCCACTCCTTTGACATGCATGTTTCTAGAAGCACACGGAATAATATAAGGACAAGTTTATCTTAATTAATGCTAATCATTTAGACTAACAGTAGAACTCAACATTAGTATGTATCACGGTTCAAATATTGGGAGCGAAAACTTCTGATATGGGATGATAATGTCCATGACAAAAAGTGGGATCAAATCAACACCAAAGTTGGTCAAACTTGTATGCTCGGACTTTCTCTCATCATACTCCTGTGGGAAGTGTTGGGAAAATTGATAGAGTTGGCGCAGCAAAATAATGTTCATAGAGACAAAATAAAATTACTGCAGAAATAATCAAATAAATAAATATATGGAGACGATTAAACCGGCCAATGGGTGAATAAAATAGGCGGTAAAAATGGTCATATAAATAATAATAAATGACACCAAAATTTTAACGTGGTTCACCTTTAGTGCTGGGCTACGTCCATGGGACAAACTCCAAAAAATTCTTCCACTATAAAAATAGTAGGTAAAAGAGAGAGTCTTCTCTAGATTAACACTAGAGGTATATAATAACAGAGATCTCACCAAAATAATGGCACTCAAAGTGTTTCCCACACCCTAAAATAATTTTCTCACTATTTTGTCACTCACATTTTAAGAAAAATATGCCAAACCCTTAAAACTCTCTCACACACATCAAAGCAAAAAATTACTTTGATTTTTCCTCACAAGCACACGCCTCACATGAGCTTTTTCTCTCTCGCTCTATAATTTTTTCTTCCTTTGCTTGTGCTTTTTGCTCTGCCTCGTCCATGCCTTTATATAGGCAATTGATATAAGAAACAAACAAAAAAAAATTTGACAATTTTTTCTTTTACAGTTGTGCCGATTTCGATGCAGCCTTTTTTGAATTTTTTTTATCTTTATACATTTGGGCTCCACTCCACTAGGAGGGACCCACTATAATTTTCCCCCTCTCAACTACGTGGAGGTCATCACCATCCCGGCGGCTAGTCGACAGAATTCAAACTTCTCCCTTGATAGATTCTTTATTAATATGTTTGATCCATTTTCATCTGTATGGATCTTCTCAACCTGCAGTAGCTTCTTCTCCAATACATCCCATATCCAGTGATATCTCACATCAATATGCTTTGACCATGAGTGAAAGGAGAAATTCTTACCAAGGTGGATAGCACTCTGACTATCACAAAATAGCTCGTATCTATCCTATTGAAAACCAAGTTCATTTAAAAACTTCTTCATCCATAGCAACTTTTTACAAGCTTTAGTTGCTTCAATAAACTCTACTTTGGTGGTAGACAATGCAACATATTTTTGCCAATTTAACTGCCATGACACAGCTCCCCTTGCAAATATAACCAGGTAACCTGAGGTTGACTTTCTTGAGTCAACATCGCTCGCCATGTCTGCATTTATGTATCCAGCTAGCACAGGTTTGGCATCTCTAAAACATAAGCATATTTTGGATGTTCCATGAAGATACCTGAAAATCCATTTCACTGCAGCCTAGTGTTCCTTTCCAGGATTTGAAAGGAACCGACTTATAACTCCAACTGAGTGTGCAATATCTGGTCGTGTACACACCATGGCATACATCAAACTACCAACTACTGAAGCATATGGAACTCAATCCATCTCTTCCTTCTCCTTACCTGTTGAAGGACATTGCTGAGAAGTCAATCTAAAGTGATTAGCAAGAGGACAACTAACCGTTTTAGCATTGTACATGTTGAACCTTTGAAGTACCTTCTCAATGTACTTCTCTTATGACAACCACAGTTTCATGACGCCTCTGTCTCTAACAATCTTCGTGCCAAGAATCTGCTTCACTGGTCCCAAGTCTTTCATCGTAAAAGACTTATTCAACTGCTTCTTTAAGCTGTTAATTCTAGAAACATTCCGACCAACAATCAACATGTCATCCACATAAAGCAACGAAATAATAAAGTCATCATCAAAGAATTTTTGAACAAATACACAATGGTCTGAAGTGGTCTTCTTGTAGCCTTGCTCCCCCATATCATATTCAAACTTCTTATACAATTATCTTGGTGCCTGTTTCAAGCCATACAAGCTTTTCTTAAATCTGCAAACATAGTCCTCTTTTCCCTTTTCTTTGAAACCCTCTAGCTGCTCCATGAATATTTCTTCTTCCAAATCACCATGTAGGAAGGCAGTTTTAACATCCATTTGCTCGATCTCAAGATCAAAACTTGCTGTTAAACCCAGCATAGTACGGATGGATGTCATCTTCACTACTGGAGAGAAAATCTCATCAAAGTCAATACCCTTTCTTTGGTTGAATCCTTTTACAATCAGTCTAGCTTTGAATCTTGGCTGAAGACTGTGTTCTTCATGCTTGATCCTGAACACTCACTAATTCTTCAAAGCTCTCTTGCCTTTAGGCAACTTCACTAGCTCAAATGTCTTATCCTCATGCAGAGACTTTACCTCATCCTACATGGCTTCAAACCATTCCTACTTATGTTCATCATTTATAGCTTCTTCAAAGCTTTCTGGCTCTCCCCTATCAGTTAGTAGCACAAACTGGTATTTAGGATATCTAGCAGAAGGTTTTCTATTTCTATCAGATCTCCTTAGTGGCACTGGAGAAGCCTCATCTGCTAGTGGTTGATTATGAACACCATCATCATCATCTTCAGATGGAATCTCAATGGGAGAATCTTCATCGCCTACATTTGGCGACATATCTTCATCTCCAACTTTCATTGGCACCGTTGTTGGAGGAACTAACTTCAAATTTGAATCATCATCAGAGCTGGGGATGTTCTTCTTAACTTTGGCAATATCTTCGATTGTCTCATCTTTAATAAACATAACATCACAACTTCTGACAAGCTTCTTCTGGACTGGATCATAAAATTTATAGCCAAGTTGATCTTGACCATTACTAATGAACACACACTGTCGTGTCTTGACATCAAGCTTGGACCTCTCTTCCTTGGGTATATGCACAAAGGCTTTGTATCAAAAAACCCGCAGATGACCATAGGAAACATCTTTTCCTGACCACACCCTCTCTAGAGTGTCAAACTGTAGAGGAACACATGGTGAAAGATTCAGCACATGCACTGCTGTAAGTAGAGCATCACCTCAAAATGTCTTAGGTAGCTTTGACTGTAAGAGTAGAGATCTGACTTTCTCCATCAAAGTCCTGTTCATCATCTTAGCCAAACCATTCAACTACGGTGTCTTTAGAGGTATCATCTGATGTCGAATACCATGCTCTTTGCAGTAAGCATCAAATGGTCTAATATACTCTCTACCCTTATCTGTCCGGATGCACTTTAACTTCTTTTCTGTTTGCCTTTCCACCAAGGTATGAAATTCCTTGAAGAAATTTAGCACCTGATCTTTTGACTTCAAGATGTATGCCCACATCTTCCAAGAATGATCATCAATGAAAGTAAAAAAGTACTGAGAATCACCAAGTGACTTTGGCATTAGTCCACACAAGTCTGAATGAATTAAATCCAACACATTCTTCATTCTGGAAGGAGGAGAAATCCTGAAAGCAACTCTGTTTTGCTTTCCTGCAAGACAATTAGCACATTTCTCCAAATGCATAAGATCTACTCCAGATAACACATTTTTCTTGGCCAGTATCGCCATCCCTTTCTCACTCATGTGGCTGAGTCTTTTATGCCATAACTCAACTATACTTTCTTTCTCTACAGTATTTACCATTCAAGCTCATTGAATTTTTAATCAAATTTTTTTCTTTTAAATTCTTTTTAAACTTTAACTCCCTCTTCTTTCAAATTCTACTCTTCCATTACATAATTCCCATCCTTTTTCACAAAATTTCACATACTCATTCCATAATTCTCTTTACCCATTATTTTTTCCATCTTCCTAACATCTTTTCTTGTGTTAATTTTGCTCTTCTTTTTAGCTTTTCACAATGTCAAGGCAAAAGTAAGTTGCACACAAAGGAAAAGAGAAGAGGAAGGCCACTTATGATTCTCCCTCCAATGATGAAAATTTTTTAGATGATTATCAATCTTCATTTCCCATCCACGCCCATGAGGAAGATAAAAAATTTTAATCTTTATCTAAAAGGAATTTGATCTTACCTAAGTATTTTGATGAAAAAAATTTGCAAGTGATAGGTCTTAAGGATGATATCTATAAGATGTATGATAAATCAGGTTGGAAAAAATTTCATTAGGATGAAGTTTGATGTTTATTATGAATTAGTAGTGAAATTTTATACAACTCTCAAGGTAGTGGATAGGACACGAAACATCTATTCAAGTCAATTTTTTGGGAAAACTTATCAAGTAGATTATGAATTGATGTTTGACGTTTTTGGGTTGAGGAAAGGTGGTATCCCCCTAGTGAATTTCGATTGACTGTATATTAGAACGAATTAACTGGGGGTTTCTCATATAACGGTGGACATTTAACTTTGAATGGTTTAATTTTAAATTATTATGGCTTATGCAATTTTTGGAAAACAAGAAGGGAATAAAGTCACACATTCTAAACTTCTTATGCTTTGGTGTTTACACATGAACACAAAAGTTTGCACTACACATTTTTTTTCAAACTATGTTAATAGACATAAAGCTTTCCTTTTAATAGGTCACATTATCTCTAGAATAGCTTTGTATTTTCACGCATTTAATCCTTTTGTACGACACATGGATACTTTTACTGCTGGCACTCTTAATCTAGACATGTTATGTCGAGGTAAAACCATTGACAATGAGAATAAGTTAAAGGAATGTAATTTATGGTGTTGTTACATGTTGTACAAAAATACGACCCATCATGATGCCAGTAGTGTGTGAGATGATAATACTGATAATGATGATGCATATGAGTAGGAGATGCTTTTGGGTGGCACAACTAATGTTCTTATAGGTGATTCTTCTTTTTAGCTCTTTATAATGCCACAACAAAAATAAGTTGCACTCAAAGAAAAAAAAGAAGAGGAAGGCCACTCATAATCCTCACTCCGATGATGAAAATTTTTCAGATGAGTATCAATCTCCATTCCACATCCACTCCCATAAGGAAGGTAAAAAATTCCAATCTTTCTCTAAGAGGAATTTGATTTTACCTAAGTTTTTTTATGAAGAAACTTTGTGAGTGATAAGTTTTAAGGATGATATCTATGAGATGTGTGATAAATTAGGTTGGAAAAAATTCATTATGATGAAGTTTGATATTTATTATGAATTAGTAGTGAAATTTTATACAACTCTCAAGGTAGTGGATGGGGCACGAAACATATATTTATGTCGATTTTTTAGAAAAACTTATCAATTAGATTATGAATTGATGTTTAAAGTTTTTTGGGTTTAGGAAAGGTTGTATTTGTGATCCCCTTAATGAATTTCAATTGATTGCATTTTGAAATGAATTAAATAGGGGTTTCTAATATAGTGGTGGGCATTTAACTCTGAATGGTTTAATTTTAAATCATCGTTATCTTATTTTACACAAGTTTATGGCTTATGCAATTTTTGGAAAATAAAAGGTAATAAAGTCACTCATTCTAAACTTTTTATGTTTTGATGTTTACACACAAACACAAAACTTTACACTTCATAATTTGTTTTTCAAACTATGTAGCATGTTGTTCATGGACATAAAGCTTTACTTTCAATGGGTTACATCATCTTTAGGATAGCCTTACATTTTCATGCATTTGATCCTTATGTACGGCACATGGATACTTTTACTCATAACACTCTTAATTTAGACTTGTTATGTCAAGCTGAAATCATTGATAATGAGAATGAATTAAAGGAATTCAATTTACGATGTTGTTACATGTTGCGCAAAAATACAACCTATCATAATGCCATTAGTATGTCAAATGATGATAATGATAGTGATGATATAAATGAGGAGGAAAAGCCTACTTTAGGTGGTGTAGCTAATGTTCCTGTGGGTGATTCTTCTGTTTAGCTCTTCATAATGTTAAACCAAAAGTAAGTTGCACACAAAGGAAAATGAAAGAGGAAGACCAATCATGATCCTCCCTCCAATGATGAAGATTTTTCAAATGAGTATCAATCTCCATTCCTCATCCACTCCCATGAGGAAGGTACAAAATTTTAATCTTTCTTTAAGAGGGTTTTGATCTTACCTAAGTATTTTGATTAAGAAACTTTGCAAGTGATAAGTTTTAAGGATGATATCTATAAGATATGTGATAAATTAGGTTGGAAAAAATTCATTGGGATGAATTTTGATATTTATTATGAATTAGTAGTAGAATTTTATACAACTCTCAAGGGAGTGGATAGGGCACGAAACATCTATTCATGTCAATTTTTTGGAAAAATTTATCAATTAGATTATGGATTAATGTTTAAAGTTTTTGGGTTTAGGAAAGGTGGTATTTGTGATCCCCTAGTGAATTTTGATTGACTGCATTTTGGAATGAATTAACTATGGGTTTCTTGAATAATGTGTGCTTTTAACTCTGAATGGTTTAATTTTAAATCATCTTTATCTTCCTTTACACAAATTTATATCTCATACAATTTTTGGAAAACAATAAGGTAATAAAGTCACTTATTCTAAACTTCTTATGCTTGGTGTTTATACACAAACACAAAAGTTTACACTTCACATTTTGTTTTTCAAACTATGTGGCATGTTGTTCATGGATATAAAGCTTTACTTTAAATGGGTCACATCATCTTTGGGATAGCTTTGCATTTTCATGCATTTGATCTTTCTGTGTGGCACGTGGATACTTTTACCCCTGGAACTCTTAATCTAGAGTTGTTATGTCGAGCTGAAATTATTGATAATGAGAATGAGTTAAATTGGAGATGGCTGGAGACTTTTTTAAAATAATCGAATTCCATTTTAAACAATGTCATCTCTATCATATGACTGGAGATTATTTTAAATTTTATGACACTCTATCAGGGGTAATCCAGAAAATAACAAACAATACCAAACCAGCCTTTAACATTAATCATTATAATTATAATCAAGTAGCTCCTTTGCAGTTTGTACAAGAACTGGTTGTTTAGGGTTGAGATCCCAATGAAGGTGTTGCTTGTAATGACATAGTGAAAAAAAGGACCATAAATATATATAATTCACTCACATAGCTAGTCCCTAAGTATAACACAACTCATTACTTATTAGGGCCACCACATCAACAAACTAGCAAAACTACAATTAACATCAATGTTAACAAATCAATTGTACGGATAAAAATTAATTGTACGTCAATATTAACCACAATATTCATGAACTTATATATGAAAGTCAATGAATCTGCAGATGAAAATCAATGAATCTACAAGTGAAGATCAATAACCTGCAGGTTCAAAGGTTAATGAATCTGCAAGCGAATATCAATGGATCTGCAGGGTAAAGGTCAATGAACTTGTATTATTTAAGTAATGAAACTGTTTGTTTTATCTTATGAATCTGCATTATTTAAGTAATGAACTTACATTATTTAACGAAAATAAAAATACAAGTAAAAGTTTGTTTATTATAATTAAAAACTAAAAAAATAAATAATTTTTTTAATGAATATTGTTTGTTTGGTTATTTTATGTCAAATTTTTGCAAGCAATGTCCTAAAACAGTTAAATTACAATGCCGATGCATCTTCATTTTAATATCCAATATTTTTTTAAAGCGATACAAATTTTTTTAGCGTAAAAATACTCTACTTTTTTTTTTTTTTTTTTTTGCCGAAAACCACCGCAAATAAAGAATGTATGATCAAATGCGCTACAATTTATCATTTGTAGTGAAGGCTGTCACTTGCTTTTTCTTGGTAGATAATCCAATTTTAAACACTGATTCATAACGACCTAACTTAATTAGAGGTGTAGGAAAACATTATATAAAATATAATTTATTTAAATTTTTTTTTTTAAAAAAAAAGTTATGAATGTACTTGTTATAACGATATTTATCAAGTTATAATTGGTTCCAGCGGATTCAACGTTCATACTGCATGGATGTGCACTAACATCAACGCCATAACTATAATTTGAGCTATATATTTCAGTCGATATTATAAAATTAAATTGACAAATTAATTAGCATATTATGTATTTAAATTTTGACAGTAATTAAATATTCAAATATAATACCTTAAATGTCATTGTTAATCTGAATATTAACATCAAAAAGTTGTTCTTCGTCTATGAACATTTCATTTAACTCCACCACAGACAAATAATTAAAGATGAAAGTAAAAAGATAAGCATAAAGTGTATAATTTAAAAATTTAAACACAAGCGCAAGCTTACATGAACACATACGTATATAATAATATAATAATGAAAAATTAGCGTACTGAAAAAATTATAAAATAGACAAATCAGACACCATTTTGTAGTTGCCCTTATTTTTTTTTCAAAAATTCTTGGGCTCAACTTCTTAAATTTGCATTTAAAAGGTAAAAACTATTGTTACGTCTTCTTTTCAATGTGATTCTTTTAAAATACATGATAAAAATTTGATAAACACAGAACGTAATGTTGAAAATAAAAACCTCAAAAAAACAATGTAAACTTTAAAAATTATGGATATTCAAAATAAACGAAAAGTGCACAATGGATATAAATTATATATGATTTTAAAACCATCAGTATTTAAAAAAATAAAATTAAGAAAAAATTGGTCAAAAATATGATTTAATAGAAATCAATGTTAAATAAATTAGCAGCAGTAATCAATATTTTTAAAATATTAAATAATAAAATATAAAAATTGAAAAAAAATTTCACTAACTTAATTAATTCTTGATATCTTAGATATTATAGCCAAATGCATAACAATCTAACTTTCTAAAATTGCAGGAAGAAAAGAGAATTAATATATACACTAATGTAACAAATAAAATAAAAAATGTAATATCAATATAAATCATCTATGTGTATAATATCGAAGATACATTTATGATTAAAAAAATAAAAATAACATCATCTTTTAAAATTCTCTTTCATTTTAATTTAAAGCAAATCAAAGACCAATAAATCACTTTTTGTTAAATGTTAAACAAGGTTATTTGGCTAGAAAATTATATAATGTTACTTTAATGAAGAAAAAAATGTAATCGGATAATAACGCAGTCAGAGTAATAATTAAAACTTACACTCGGAAAAAAACCTTAAACAATAATAACACAATTAAAACCATGAAAATAAAAATTTATTTAAAATCACCATTTTCTATGGCATGCTTCAAGTTACATTTTTTTTTAGACATAAGGCAAAACAAAAAAAAAAGTGAAAAGAATTTTATAAAAAAATTATAAATAATTTAAGAGCATATAAACGTTAAAAATGCACAAATTATTAATAAAACATCTGATTATTACAAAAATAAATTTGAATGATAACCACAACGGTGCATTGAATCCAAATAACACTGAAATTGCGATAATGGTCACAGGTTTAAAGTTTTTCTATTTTTTATTTTTTATTTGTTAATATTCTTATTCAAAACTATGACTTCGGTATTGTTTTTCAAATTAGCAAAATATTTTAATAATTACAAATTACATAATCATTGACATTTCTTAAGATCACAAGCATTATTTTTTTAATTTTTAAATTGAGTTTTAAAAATTCACAAAGAATATCAAGAGCTGATTAATAAATATGTAAAAAATAATCTACAAAGGCACAATAAAATAAATAAAGTGCTGAAAAATAACACCTCATAACCAACATGTTGATTATACATAATAGTAGCAAAAGATAAGATATTTTTAAAAGGAATTACATGGTAGACATAGCTATCTAGTTTCAACAATGGAAGGGAAAAAACTTCATAACCAACATGTTGATTATATATAATAGTACCAAAAGATCAAGCTTCTTAAAAGGAATTACATGGTAGACATAACTATCTTGCTTCATCAATAGGGAGAAAATTATATTAGATGATTAGCATCGATTATAACATATTTGATCCTCTTTAAAGCCTTTGAGAGTTTTTGACACTTCCTCATCAATGATACATATAGTTTAGAGACATAATTATAAGCAGTATGAATAGCTTGCAATTCATTATTGTTGGGATCATTGCCCATCTTCACCAAAGCTAACTCTCTATGATTATAATTAATTATGTCCAAATCATAATTGGTTTTCAAATGATCTAAAGCAGTCATGATTGAAGAGTTTTTTACATCAAGCATGAAGCCTGAACTTGTCCCAACCATATAAGAATATATTTATTCCCGGCATTGTCTTCATATGAATGGTAAACAGTGTGGACTACAGTGATGGAGATAAGGCGAATGGTAAAAACATAGTGAGAGAAGTGGGTATCAAAGCTAACGAAGTTGAACTTAGACTAAGAGCATGATTCCTTTTCCTGATTGTGATCATGGTAGCCAAATTTGGTTGGGTAATGCTGGAAAGTTGGTTTGAAAGCAGTTCAATTATGTTTGAGTTATTTGATGCATAAGTTGTCATGATGATTTGAGAATGATTGTTTATTTTTGGGCAGAAAAAAGTAAATGAATTTTTAAGAAAAGCTTGAATGTTTATAGGGTTTACAAGAGGATTACTTTTGGGTTTACTTCTAGATGAGGAACTGAGAAATTCTGAAGTTAAAATCCTATATAGAATAGGAAATTTAATCCTCACAAGAGTTGAAGAATTACAATAGTTAGACTTGGGTTTCTTTTTTTTCCATATATGATAATCATGATCAAAGTATTGAATTTTGGACAAATGGTCATCCAAGCCCTTCAACTTGTATACTCGAGCCACATAGATGGAATTTAAACTTTTTCAACAATTATGTCCAAAACTTCTATTATCAGACCTATTAAACCCAAATCTTTATCTTACCTCACGTGTGGTATGCACCGTAACTCAAAATATATAATTAAATAGATTTTTAATTATATAATAAAAAATAAAAATGGCATAATTTATGAACCCCTGATTCTCCTCCCCTAATTTATGAACCCTTAACTCTCTATCACCACCTACTGCCACCTCTCCGTCACCATCCGCCATTTCCATCTCGCTTTTACCTTTTACCTAGATCTGGTTGAAGCAAAAATTCAATCTCGTTTTGGTATTAGTAGCTCCTTCACCAACACTTGCAACTATCTTTATTAGAGGCTTCTCCATTTTTGCCGGATCTTCACCAAACTTGCATGCTCGAGCATCCCTTTGAAGAACAAAGCTCTTGCCATCACTAGCTCTTACTCCTTTAGTTTTCCATCTCTCCTAAGGACCAGGGATCCCTTATCACCACTAGTTGGATTCATGCCATCGTCAACTGGAGCTACTCTATCGGTGGTTGTGCCCTTGCCTTAATTGCGTCTTGAATTGACAATGACAAAGACGACTGGAGCTCCCCTTACTTCTCTGTTCCCATATGTGAGCTCTCTCTAAGGTGAATTACCCTCTCTTTTGTACATATTTATAAATCTGCCATCAGTTAAAAATATATGAGTTGGCATTTCTTGCAGCAAACCAGCACGACGAGAAGGAGGCTAATGGCGATGGAAGTTCTGCTATTCAGGTTTATACTAGAGAATCCAGTAAACTTGTGCTGGAAGTTCTTAAAAGGGGCCCTAGAATGAAGGATGAAGGAGAGGTGACAATCGATGTGCAATTTTTAAATGACTTTTAGCTTTATCAGTCTAATCCAAGCTCTTCTGGGAGTCAAGCGAGTACAAAGAGAATAAGATGGTGTAAACCTGAGGTTGGTTATTTGAATTTCAACATAGATGCTGTTATTGATCACGACAGTGATTTACTTAGGTTTGGAATGATTTTGAGGGACTTTAAGGGTGATGTATTTCATTGTCAAAAGCAAAAGCTCCATGGTAAGGTGGATGCTCGCCTAGCTGAAGGTCTTTATTTAAAGGAAGCTCTCAGTTGGATATATCATCAAGGTCTCTCACGAGTTATAATTGAATCGGATTCAAAGATTGTTGCGGATGCTGTCAAAGCTTTTTCAACAAATTTATCTGAGTTTGGCGTTATTTTATTAGCTTATAAAAACTTGCTGCAGAAGTGGGTTAGTGTCAATGTTTGTTTTGCTAAATGTTAAGCAAATGAAGTTACACATTTG
>CATIWM010155212.1:0-10955 GCA_949671775.1 Mallotus repandus | reverse complement strand
TTTGACTGAAGTTTTGCATGCCCAAATGAGCTCAGATATTGACAAGTATAATTTAGAAAGATTATGATGTATAATTCAAATTCCAAGAAGATTACATCCTCATTATAGAGCTCTAAGAATGTCAAAATCCTCCTTGAATCTCGGAGGTCAAATTAGCTCAAAAGCATGCTTAACTCCATTTTGACACTTAAACAAACATATTAAATGCTCAAAATTAAGTTTGTTAAGATCAAAATCAAGATTTAATATTGCTAAGGTCAACAGTCTCCCCCCTTTTTGATTTTGACAAACTTATTTTGAGTTTGAGAGAATAATATAAAGTGAAGTGTGTGATAATTAGAATTAATTTTACTACCTCTGAATTTATGCATATCATAAAAATAATGACTATAAGGAGTAAGAAATTCAAAATGAATAAAAAGTAATGAGAAATATATATTTCTTTATTTCTCCCCTTGTTTGACATGATAAGAAATATAAATTTTAAAATTTATCTTCTTTTGATAAAAAATAACAATATTAAATACTTGATAAAATGTTTAAGAAACATAAACATGGTAGAAGACAAATTTTACTAAGATAATGCATCACAAAATAGTACATGTAACATTTTAAAGACCAAGAACTAAAACAATGAAAAACATGAAAGTTCAAAAAAAAATTTCTCCCCCTTTGTGAAAGACTAAATAAAATTATGCAAGTAAGCAAAACAAGAATTTTTGCATAGAGAAAAACATGATAACATGATCATTAATTAACACAAAAGTAGCCAACTTACAATGCATGTAACAAATAACAAGAAAATAAAAAATAAT
Organism: Mallotus repandus; assembly: GCA_949671775.1. Lineage (NCBI taxonomy): Eukaryota > Viridiplantae > Streptophyta > Magnoliopsida > Malpighiales > Euphorbiaceae > Mallotus > Mallotus repandus. The sequence continues at coordinate 10,140 of CATIWM010155212.1, read as the reverse complement.
AAATAATAATCACAAAAAAGATTAAGCAAACTCAAATTTTTCTCCCCCTTTGGAAAAATAAAAAAGAATTAAAGGAGTACATTGATATTTGAAATATCAATTGTAAGCAAGAGATATCAATGACAAAAACTAACAGCTCCTTACTCATAAACCGAAAATCAACTAAACATAAACTGACACAAAATAGTCTTAAATAAAAAACTAGTAGCTCAAAGTTTTAGAACCCAAAAATACACTGAAAATAAATCAAACAGATACTGACGAGCAAACAAAGAAAAAAAGGGACATAAAAAGGAGCTAGTTTTGAGGAGGAGGATGAATGAAAGTCGCATATGAGCAAGAAACACTTAATGCTCTAAAAATAATTAATTTATTGAAAATAAAGTTAAAAAAAAGTTAAGATCAAAATAAAAAACATTTAATGATCAAAGAAATTGATAAGCATAACATGATTTCACATGAAGAATGTGAAGTCAAATAGTCCAACCATCAATTAAGCAATCAAGACAAACTAGAACCATCAATCATGCCAAGTTCATGTTTAATGAAATTTAATCTCTCTTCATTGAGAGGTTTGGTGAAAATATCTACAAGTTGATTGTTTGTATCAATAAACTCAAGTAAGATATCACCATTTTGAACATGATCACGCAAGAAATGATGTCTAATATCTATATGCTTGGTTCTAGAATGCTGAATAGGATTTTTGCTAAGGTTTATAGCACTTGTATTATCACATTTGATTGGAATGTGATAAAGTTTAATGCCATAGTCCATCAATTGTTTTTTTTTGCCACAATACTTGTGAACAACATAAACTTGCACTAACATATTCTGCTTCTGCAGTGGGCAAGGCAACCGAAACTTGTTTCTTACTAAACCAAGAAACTAAACATTGTCCAAAAACTTGACAAGTTCTAGAAGTGCTTTTTCTATCTAATAAACTAATGGCAAAGCCTACATCGGAATAACTAATCAAGTCAAAGGATGAACTCCTAGGATACCAAAGTCCTAAATGCAAACTCCCACTTAAATACTTGAAAATTCTTTTGATTGTATTCAAATGAGACTCCCTAGGACTGGATTGAAATCTAGCACACAAGCAAGTAGCAAACATGATATCGGGTCTACTAGCAGTTAAATAAAGAAGGGATCCGATCATACCTCTAAATCACTTTTCATCAACTGGTTTTCCATTCTCATCTTTGTTGAGTTTGGTAGTGGTACTCATTGGAGTTTTTCTTGATTTGACTAAATCCATTCTAAACTTGTTAAAAATGTCTCTAGCATACTTGGTTTGATTAATGAAAATCCCATCTTTGCATTACTTGATTTGAATTCCAAGGAAGAACTTGAGTTCACCCATCATAATCGTCTCAAATTCTCCTTATATTAACTTAGAAAATTCCTCACACAAGCAATGGTTAGTAGCACCAAAAATAATATTATGAATATAAATTTGAACAATTAATAAATCATATTTGGATTTCTTTATGAAAAGAGTTGTATCAACTTTTCCTTTAGAGAAGCCTTTCTCTAATAAAAAGTTGCTTAACCTTTCATACCAAGCTGTTGGAGCTTGTTTCAATCCGTACAATGCTTTTGAGAGTTTAAACACGTGATTTGGAAAATCAAAATTTTTAAAACCCAGAGGTTGTTCAACATAAACCTCTTCTTCAATAAAACCATTCAAAAATGCACCTTTAACATTCATTTAATAAAGTTTAAAATCATATATGATGCAAATGCAAGTAGCATTCTAATAGCTTCCAACCATGCAACGGGGGCAAAGGTTTCATCATAATCAATGCCTTCTTCTTGATTATAAACTTTAGCTACTAGCCTTGCTTTATTTCTAGTTATGACACCTTGTTCATTCATCTTATTTCTAAACACCCATTTGGCGCTTATAATAGGATGATGTTTCGGTCTAGGAACTAAAGTTCAAACTTTATTTCTCTTAAATAGATTTAACTCTTTTTGCATAGCAAGGACCCAAAATTCATCATTCAAAGCATCATCAACATTTTTGGATTTAATTTAAGAAATGAAGGCTAGATTAATAATAGACTTAAGTTTGGAATGAGTTGTTACCCCTTTTTTAGTATCACCGATGATGAGGTCTTGAGGATGTGCTTTCTTGAATTGCCAATCCTTTGGAAGATCATCCTTTAAGGTAGATTGAGGTACCTCCTCACTTTCTTCCTTGTTTGGACCTTTAAGTTCCAAAGGTTTGCTAGCAATTTCATCTTGAGTATTTGTTTCCATGAGTTCACCTACATCATCATCAATACTACAAAAATCCTTTCAAGGATCAAGTGAGTTAGATTCATCAAATGCAACATGCATGGACTCTTCTACTACAAGAGTTCTTTTATTAAACACTCTATATGATTTGCTAAAAGTGGAATAGCCCAGGAAAATTCCTTCATTGGCTTTAGAATCAAATTTCCCAAGATTATCCTTGGTGTTTAATATCAAGCACCTACATCTAAACACTCTTAGATATGAGATTTTGGGTTTTCCATTGTTCCAAAGCTCATAAGATGTTTTGTTTAAATTTGGTCCTTTGAAAACTCGATTTGAAATGTAACAAGATGTGTTATCAGCTTCCGCCCAAAAGTATAATGGGAAATTATACTTATAAAGCATTGTTCTAGCCATTTCCATAAGAGTTCTATTTTTCCTTTTAACTACCCCATTTTATTGAGGAGTTCTAAGAGATGAAAACGTATGTGAAATGCCATTTTCATTACAAAAGATTTTGAAAAATTCACTTTCAAATTCAGTTCCATGATCACTTCTAATTGAAGAAATACAAAAATCTTTTTCTTTTTGAACTCTTTTTGCAAAATTTTCAAAAGCTTGAAAGCATCATTCTTATGAGCAAGAAAACACACCCAAGTAAATCTAGAGTAGTCATCAACCAATACACGTGCATAGTGCATTCCACCTAGATTAGTAACTCTAGTTGGTCCAAACAAATCCATATGTATAAGTTCAAGTGGCCTAAAGGTTGACACTACATTTTTGAGCTTAAATAAGGACTTGGATTGTTATACTTTTTGACCAAGCATCACAAAGTTTTTCCTTAGTGAATTCTAGCTTCAGTAAACCAATCACAAGCTCATGTTTACAAAGATAATTTAATAGGTCAAAGTTTGCATGTCTTAACCTTCTATGCCATGTCCATGTGTCATGAGAAATAGCCATCAAACATTTAATATCCTTGTTATCAATTTTATTCAAATCAATAACATAGAGATTATCAACTCTTTCATCACTAAAAATTACTTTGTCTTCATAAAGACTACTAACAAAGCAATTCTTAGGATAGAAAGTGACTTTATTTCCTATTTCACATAACTGAATTATACTAAGCAAATTGTGTTTAAGACCATCAACAAAACATACATGATGTATAGATAAAGGTTGAGGATTACCAATTTCTCCAATGCCAATAATCTTTCCTTTTGCATTGTCCCCGAAAGTAACATGTCCTCCATCCTTAGCATCAAGTTTGTTGAATTGCCCTTTGTCTCTGGTCATGTGTCTTGAACATCCACTATTAAGATACCATTTACTTTTTGTTCTTGTGGACTTCAAGCACACCTACAAAAAATAATTTATGCATTCTTTTGAACCCAAACCTTTCTTGGCCTAGGTTGGTTAGTCTCAAGGTAATCCAAAGGAAGCAAGTTTAGGTGCAATCTTCTATGGAAGCACATGTTGCTAAAGTGACCTTTGGTCATGCAATAAAAACATTTAACATTGGCAAATTTATTTCTCCTAGGATGATATGCTTTCCTAGCGTGTGAAACATGCCTTATGTATTGTGGTGGTGAATGCTTTCTATAGTGTGAGACATACATTGACAATGACAATGTGTATTTTGATAGGTTTGTGTGACGTGTCTATGAGCATTGTGTTGTGTAACATACTTAGGAGTGTTGTGTCTAGTATACATGTAAGCATGTTTAGTTTGAGGTGCTCTTGTTTGAGCCTTACCTTTTTGTGTCAATAGGGGTTGAGTCTTATGAGACTTTCCTTTATTATTTGACACTTGTGACCTCTTAGCTTTGAAATCTTGAGTCTCATTTTTAGAGGTAGAAGTCATGGAATTATATGCTTTAACAAAATTGATATGTGATGATGATGAGGAAGCCATTCCATTTGTATATCCAATTCCATGAATATCTTCATGGAGTTTTTAAGAGTCAAGAATGTTATTCAAAGTTTCTTTTCCCTTCATGAGTTTAGAAATGGAATTATTTAACTCCAAGATCTCCTTAGAAAGCTTTTAATTTTCATCATTTGCTTTCTTAAGTTGGTCCTTCAAGGAATTTGAGTTTTTCAAACCATTAGAAAGTTCATCATTTGGTTTAATTGATTTAGAAAATTCAATTTTTAAAATTTCAAATTCCTTGGTTAAACTAGTTAACTTTTGTTTATAATGCTTCTTCTTAATAAGTAAGCTTTTGCATTTAACCATAAGTTTACTAGCAATAGAACTCTCATCATCATTATCATCATTATCATCATTATCATCATCATATTCACAATCACTAGAGGAGTTAGAAATAGATGGTACCTATTCTCCATCTTTAAGAGCCATGAAGCAAAGGTTGGCCACTTCTTGTTGTTCCTCTTCCTTTTCAGATTCGGAGGAGTCATCCTAAGTAGCTTTGAAGGCCTTCTTCCTATCCTTTGGTCCCTTATTCTTGAACTTGAGTTTAGGGTACTCACTTTGGATGTGACCCAGTTTCTTGCAGTCATAGCAAGTAACTTCTTTGGTTTTCTTCTTACGTTGTCCTTCATACTTCTTATTGAAGTCTTTTATTCTTGAGGTATGTTATTTTCTCAAGAACTTCTTGAAGTTTCTAGTGAGCATAGCAATCTCACTATCTTCATCACTAGAATCTTCAAAGTTTTCTTCTTCACTATCATTTTGTGAAACTTTTAGTGCAATGCTCTTCTTCTTCTCTTCCTTCTCTTCTTGCTCTTCACCTCTTTGCTTTATTGTAAGCTCATGGTTGAGAAGCTTTCTAATAAGCATGTCGGTTGAAAGAGTAGCAAGATCTTAAGCTTCCTTAATTGAAGTAACTCAAGATTCCCAATCATTCTTAGGTAGGATTCTTAGAATCTTGTTGTTTACTTCTTCCTTGGTAAAATGTTTACCAAGCATCTTGAGTGTTGTGACAAGAGCATTAAGGCGATTTGTCAGTTCGGTGATTGATTATTGAGGCTTCATTTTGAAGAGTTCATACTTATACATGTGGAGTTGTGTCTTGCTTCTTACTTAAACATTTCCTTCATAGTGATTTTCCAAGGTTTCCCATATTTCCTTAGCCGAAGTGCAATGTTGAAGCTTGCCTCCTTCTTCTCTTGACATGGAAGAGACTAAAGTAATCATAGCCTTTTTGTTTTTGTGATTTGCTTCTTATTGAATGGTGCTCTAATCATCTCTATCAATCTTAGTTACCACACTATTGGTTGTAATTTTGGGTAGTTCCCAACCTTTTCGGAAAATGTCCCAAAGTTTGATAGAATCACAACCAAGATAGAGCTCCATTTTGAACTTCCAATGAGGATAATCACTTCCATCAAAGAAAGGTCTAAGAGAAGAAATTTTTTGTGTTTCACTTACCATGATCTTGTATTCTAGTAATAAAATACCTAGAATTCAAGCTCTGATACCAAATGAAAGAGCCCGAGAGGGGGGGGGGGGTGAATAGGGCTATAGAATAAAAATCAAAACTTAAAAACAAATAAACAAGAATTGAAAGAATGTTGAGAAAGAAGAATGAAGAACACAATGATTTAAGGAGTTCAGATTCAACAACAATCCTACATCTCCACCTAACTTATCCCTAAGTTAGGATTTTTTAATCACCCATAATCTTATTCATAAGATTGAGATTACAAAAGAGTTTAAGGCTCACTTTTTCAACCTTACAATCAAGAGTTTTCTAGGCTTACTTTAAAACTGAAACCCAAGTGTTTTAATGGCTAAACACTTAAACCAATTCTTTTAGAATAGAATGTCACTTCTTGTTTTTTCAAACCCAAAAAATAAAAGAACAAGAATATCTATTATAACACTCACCAACTTTCACAAGAGTTATATAAATATAGAAATTGTTTAAGAGAGAATTTGAGAGCTTAATTGAATGCTTAAGAGAGAATTTGAATAATCAAGTGTCTTAAACCTTCAATTGAACTCAAGGAGGTGTTTATATAGATAAACACTCAAAATTATAGTTGTTGGATGTATCAAATAAGTCTCCAATGTCTATAAATGATTTTTGAATAATCTTGGATTTTTTGCAGCTAAAATGACGCTCATCATCATGAGAAGGATGCTCTGGCTTGTGAGTAGTAAGAATGTAGCCATTGCATTCAAAAAATCCATTGAATGCTGTTAGGACTACTCCTCAAAAGCTGCTCATGATCTTGAGGGCAGTTCGTGAGTGGCGTAGACCAAAAGAGTTGAAACAGCTCAAAATGAGCACCAATAAGGGACAGCTCGTGACCGGCTCATGAGCGGGATAGAAGACGATTGAATCTGCCTAAAATTTCTTCATAAAAGTTGTAGATAATTGTCTTATCTTTCCATATCACTTTGAATCATCTCAGATGAAAATCTGTAGCTTAAGATATTACTAAAATACTAAAATCTGCGCAACTTAAGATGAAAGCTGCATAAGCTAATTTTGACTGAAGTTTTGCATACCCAAATGAGCTCAGATTTTGACAAGTAAGCTCAATTTAGAAATATTATGATGTCTAATTAAAATATCAAGAAGATTACTTCCTCATTATAAGGCTCTAAGAATGTCAAAATCCTCTTTGAATCTCGGAGGTCGAATTAGCCCAAAAGCATGCTTAACTCAATTTTGATTTCCATGTTAGTCCTAGCTTATACAGACTTAAACAAACATATTAAATGCTCAAAATTAAGTTTGTTAAGATCAAAATCAAGATTGATTATTGCTAAGGACAACATAAGTGTCCCTTCTAATGCTGGCATGATGCCTTTTAAATCTGAGGCTAATGTAAACACTTAGAGTTTTTTTTATTGATGTAGAAACACTTGGGAATAAATAAAATGGTAATTTTTATTTCATTAGAGCTTATCTTTCTTTTGAGTACAATTTCTTTACTGATAATATTTCCTAAGGCTATTTGAGTTCCAATATTAAGGCTGTTTTTTTCCTTGTATATCTTTTATCTTGTATGCGCCCTTAGTAGTTTCTCCTATGACTTGATAAGGACCTTCCTAGTTAGGTCTGAGCTTTTCAATTCTAGAACTGCCTTTGCCAATGTCTGATCTTCTCAATATGAGGTCTCTGACCTTGAATTGTCTTGGTTAGACATGCTTGTTGTTATGTCCGGCTACTCTCTGCCTTTGAGATTCCGAGACTATAGATGCTCATTCCTTTTTTCCTCAAGAAAGTCAAAACATATCCAAGTATTAAGATTATTGATGCTTGGATCAAGCTCTCATAAGACTTGGTAGCTTGATGACCTAATCTTCATAGGTATTACTGCATCCATTTCGTATTTCAGCCTAAAGGGTATTTCTCCTGTTGAGCTTGTAGATGTTGTTTTGTATGCCCAGATGGCATTATTGTGCTCTTCCACCTAGTTTCCTTTCTTTTCATCCAACCTCTTTTTTAGGCCTTGTATGATTATTCTGTTAGTAACTTCTGCCTGCCCATTCGTTTGAGGATGAGCTACTGAGGTGAATATGAGTTTGATGCCTAAATTTGAATAAAATGGTTTAAACTTCTCATTATCAAATTGCTTCCCATTATCTATGATCAAAGTATGAGGTATGCCAAATCTTTAGATAACCTCTTTCTAAAAGAAATGCTAAATTCGAGCTTCAGTGATGGTTGGGACAACCTTTACCTCTATCCACTTGGTAAAGAGATCAATGTCCATAATCAAGAACTTCTTCTGAGATATTGAGAATGGGAAGGGACCTAAGATATCCATTCCCCAGATAACAAAAGGCCATGGACTCCCAATTGGGTGTTGAGTGTTAGAAGGCTTGTGTGTTAGGCGAGCAAACCGTTGACACTTGGGGCATTTTTGAACATGCTGGAATGCATCTTTAGACATGTTAGGCCAGTAGTAACCTTGCAATAATGCCTTCAGGACCAATGAGTTTTGAGCTTCATGAGCCCCACATATCCCTTCATTGATCTCTCTGAGCACACAATTGCCTTCTTCTAAGGATACACAATTTGACCATGGGTGAGACAAGGATCTTCTGTAAAGTTCACCATTGTACATAGAATAATGTGTAGCTCTACTTTTTAATTTTTGAGCCTTTAGTTTATCCTTAGGTAAGATACCGTACTCTAAGTATTTTATGGTTGCCTTTATCCACTCAACCACTTCTTGAGTATTCATTACTTTTGCCTCCTCAATGCTTGGCTTGCTGAGTTCCTTAGTTAACTCAAGTTCTTTGAATACTTGGTTATCTTCTGATGCTGATTTGGCCAATAAATATGCTTCCGCTTTCTTAATTCTGGGAATTTACTATATTTCCCATTATCCCCCTTCCTGTTCCAGCTTCTTTAGGAGTTGTTTTGCCTTCTCCACATATCTGATCATGCTCGATTCTTCTTGGTATGTTCCTTTCACCTGATTAACCACTAATTAGGAGTCAAAGTATACTTTGAAATGCTCAGCTTGGATCTCTATGGCCAACTTGAGTCTTGTAAGTAGTGCTTCATACTCAGCTACATTGTTGGTGGCATTGTACTTGATTTGAACTACATATTTGATCTTGACTCTGCTTAGCCTAATTGGAATAATTCCAGCTGTATACCCTTGTGCTTTTGATGCTCCGTCTATGTAAAGTCTCCATTTCTAGTATGAAAAAGAAACTGCTTCTTCTACAGTCATCTCTTGGATAAAGTCCGCCAATGCCTGAGCTTTTATCTGCTAGCGAGGTTCGTTACTAATGTTAAACTCGCCCAGTTGAACCAACCATTGGACAAGTCATCCTAAAGTTTCTGGCCTTTGGAGAATTTTTCACAATTGGAAGTTAGTCCAATTAGAACTTCTTAATTTCTTCAAATACTGCCTGGCACTCGTCGTTGCACTCAAATTTCTTAGAATTTTTAAAAGCTCAAAATAGAGGTAAGCACTTCTTGGCTAAGCATGAGATGAACCTTCTAAGAGCTGTGATTTTACCATTAAGCTTTTGGAGCTCATTCAGTGTCTTAGGAGCTTTCATGTTTATAATGGCCTCCATCTTCTCTGGGTTTGCCTCTATTCCTCTATGCAAAATCATGAAACCCAAGAACTTCCTTGCTTTTACTCCAAAGACACACTTGTCTGGGTTAAGCTTGATTCGGTATTGATCGAGAATACCGAGGATTTACTCTAGATCCTCGGCATGCTGTTCTGCTCGCTGGCTCTTAATAATGATGTCATCCACATTTATTTCCATATTTTTCCTAATATGATCTTGGAAGATGTGATTCGTCAGTCTCTGATAAGTTGCCCCAACATTTTTTAGCCCAAAAGGCATGACTTTGTAACAGGAAAGGCCCTCACAAGTGATTAAGGATGTTTTCTCCTGATCTTTCTCTTTCATTGGAATTTGGTGGTACCCCTGAGCAACATCAATGAAACTATATAAACTTTGGCAGGTGGTTGAATATACCAACTGATCAATTGTTGGCAATAGGTAGTTATTTTTAGGGTAAGCTTTATTGAGATCCATATAATCAACACACATTTTGTACTTCCCATTAGACTTTTTAACTAGTACCACATTGGCTACCCATTCCGGGTATGTGACTGCCCTTATGAATCCGACATCTAATGGCTTTCATGTTTCTTCAGTTATTACTTTTTGTCTCTCATACGCGAATATCCTCTTCTTCTGAATTACAGGTTTTACTCCTAGGTTGATATTCAGGCTATATGATGCAATATGAGGATTTACCCCTAATATCTCAGATGCTTTTGAGGCAAAGTGATGGTTCTCCGCAAGTATACGGATTCGTACAAGTAGTAATTAAATATCGATCCCACAGAGATTGCAAATTGACTATTGTAATACTAATTGTGTTTGTTTGTTTAAACAACGAAAATCAAAGATATTTTAAATGTAAA
>CATIWM010155202.1:0-13295 GCA_949671775.1 Mallotus repandus | reverse complement strand
TTTTTAAGCCATCTTTTTCTATCTCATACCTCTTCATCTTCTACTATCTAATCTTCTTCTCTTATCTCTTTCCCTTCCCAAATCACTCGAACTTTCCAAAGATCTCATTCTTTTCATTCACTCTTCACTCATTATCATCCCTAACTCAGTGCTGCCATGGAATAACAAGAACAATAAGACTCAAATGTTTTACTAGATGAAGACCAAGACTCAAATGACCCACCGGATGAGAAAGATGACGGGAAATAGTTGACAAAATTCTCGGCAAAAGAAGCTTTTCATTTCATTTCCTCAAGCTTTCTCTTACTCAGGTTTGTTGTACCAATTATCTTTTCAGCTCAAGATTTGATCATAAAAAACTCTTCTCTATTCAAGCGCTCAAATCTGGAAGACAAGGTCAGGCTTAAAAGAGGTCTAAAAAAGAGAAGAGTTATACCGGTGAATGGAAAAAAAATATAAGGAAGAAGAAGATGCAATGAAAAAAAAAAGATGCTGAACGGAAAAAAAAAAGACACGCATGAAATATTTTACGAACACAAGGCACGCATGTAATATTTTATAAACATGGGGTATTTAATGTTATTGGCACCTCTTTTTTAGGCATTTTTGTAAAAATTCCTATAAGATAAGCTAATCATTTAGGAACAAGTATCAAAGAAAGAGTCCATGAAGCCCACTTGAGAAGTTCTCGTAAAACAATTTGGGTTCAACTTTTGTAGTAAGAGCCCAACCCAACATTTAAATTAATTATCGACATGTTGAAAACTGAACCTGAAAATAATTGAGGAAGAAGAAATGTTAGGGATACAGGGAACATTCATCAGGAGGATACGCACTGAAACTGTGGATGCGCCACGTCTCACAAGATTCACTCTGCAACGACCCAAAAGTGTAAAGCTCTTGTTGTTACAATTTTCAATTCTACTGTAAATCTTTACACCTGTTTGTGGATATTTGATGATTTTTGTTTTTAGATGCTGCTGTTGGTGTCTGTTTTACAGCAGTTCTAAATTGCCCTTTAATCAATTTTGTGGTTTGATGATGTTTTAAGCATGTATACTGAAATGCAGAGCTAAATGCGAAGATGGATACTCTTGTATTGATGATTCTTGCTGGGTAACTTTTTTTTGGGACATCTTTTGGTTATTGTGTCCCATTTTGGACAAGAATGATTGTTGTGGCAATGATGTAGGAGCTGGTTAAGATATTGGTCCTTTTTTAATCTTAAGGTTGCTCATGAGTTGTTTGTGACTGTGTTAATTTTTAGCTTCCATGTTCTTCATACGTGTATGATGTTGAATCTTCTTGTTGCTATAGGTAGAGGCGGAGTATGCTAATGGTAGCAAGTTTAGTTTGTCAGCTGAATTTTTGAGAATTCATAGCCCAGCTGTTGATGGGAAAGTTAGGTCAATTGGGGGTGAGAAGGTATGCCTTTCTTGTAAGTTATATATTTGTCAAAATGTTTCTTCCTGCCTATTTCAATTTTGATCTTTCCTGTTTCTTTATTGTTTTTTTAATCTTCCTCTGTTCTTAAAATATAATTTGATGCATATTCTATCATCCAACTCGCCATTATTTTGCATATTTTTGTTTCCTTCATCATTTGAGTGGCCTGTAGCTGTAGTTAGAAGTAATTTAGTTTTCTTGATGGCATGGTGAGGCACTTTTATATCATAGAAGTTGTGAAGTTCATTATTTGGAAAAGTGGCAACAATTTGAGTAACCTTATTATACGAGTGCTTGTGAGTTTGTCTCCTTCATACCTGTCATCTTGAATCCAGTTCATTTTTCTTTGTGCTTTTTTTTTTTCTGGGTCAGATAAACAAAAATCTGATGATCATCGTACTGGGATGAATTAGTTAAGCACATTTTACAGGAGTGTGTGTGGATAAACTGTTTGAATGTTTGACATTCTTGAACTAGGTGATATTTGGGCGGCGTCATGTGGGTATCTTGTCTGCAGAGCCTGTAGGAAACTATGGGGTAAGGTACTTCAGGCTTAAACTCATCGTGTTCTTATCTGTTTTTCCTAGGCAGTACTACTTATAGCAACTTCTTTCTTTTTTGGAGAACTTGTAGCAACTGTTTATGGTGATGTTTTGCTTTTGACTGGATGGTTCAGGATGATATTTGATGATTTGCATAAAACTGGGATCTATACATGGGATTATTTCTATCATCTTGGTAGCAATAAGTTTACCCTGATGAGAAATTATATCAAAACATTGAGAAAACATGGACTCAGCCGGGATCCGCTAAAAAGAAAATGATGGGAGATATGAATTGATCTTTGGATTAATGAGTTCAAAGCCACCTCATAGTTGGCAAAAGTCTTTGACAGAACACGATGAAGAGGAAGCATTGTTCATGAAACACCAGTGAAGATCGACATATATATGGCAGTTCACTTAGCTTTACCTGGTGTATGTATGTAAGCCAGTTTACTTGGTGAAATGTGAACTTCTATGTGGTTGACTGCTTAAACATTTTACAGTCGCATTGGATAAAAAGACTACTGTAGATAGTTCTATTGGCATTGGACTATCATTATTCAGCAAGACTCTGTAGGACTAATCTTTCAGCAAGACTATCTGGTATATGCATGTTGTTGTCATGGTATTGTCATGGCAAGGAATTTGACAAGTTTTCCCTTGTGGTTCGCAACAAATGTCGGCTTGCTCATACATAGCAAGCACCATCATATGGTGCTAATGATGTCTAAACTCGAAAACTGGATTCATTTGTGGTTATTTGTTAAGATCGTATGCTTTTTGCTTTATCTCCTACTAATTCTAATTCAGACAAAAAAAAAAAATCCGAGGAAGGTAATTGTTTCAAGGGGTTCACTAAATATCAGTACAAAATACCAAAAGATTCTTCATCAGGATGTCTCTCGAATGTACACCTGTGGTCCTCATAGCCCTTGACAATGACAACTTCAGCTTGACATGGTTCTGGATTATTTTAACATTTTTGAGTTCAGTTTGTTTTGGCAGCTATAATCTCAGCAGGCTCATCAACTGCTTAGAAAACTCTAGACAACAGTAAGAACCTGCAGACAAACGTAAGCACAAAAATCCAATAGACATCCTCAAGTCCAGAAGCCACCTTATAAATTTCTGCACCTGCATTACATTCTAACTGTTTCTCAAATTGCAACATCTGAAAAAGCCGTGGAATTTTCCTGCTAAAAATGGCATCAGCATCACACATTAATCTCTACACTCCCATTTCAGGTGGAAGAATCTCTAAATGTTCCTGCCTCAAGTTCCCATCCTCACTCACAATCGGTAGGGCCTTTTCCAACAGTGTAAAGGCTGTCGCAGGAAAAAGAGACAACCTTGATCACTTGCAAAGGATAACACCCCAGCAACTTGAGTTGAAGAAAGAAACCCAAGTTGCACCAGGTAAGGCTCTCCATTATGCTTAAAAAGAGACAATCTTGGAAGCAGCACTTGTATGCTTCCAAAAACTGGATGCAATCTAAAAGGTAAACAGAACTAACTAGCCTTAACTTTTCTCTTTACAGGGTTATGGGATAGGTTTCCAACTGCAAGGACAATGCAACAAATGATGGATGCAACGGAGAGAACTATGGAAGATCCCTACGCTTATAGCTCATGGCTTCTGGTTTCTCCAAATAGGAGAGATGCATGCATTAGAGGGAGAACACCTTGGGCGATAAAGGAAAGAAAAAAGGACTACAAGATCCGATTCGATATGCCTGGTATGACAAAAAATGATGTTAAGTTGTGGATTGAAGAGAACATCCTAGTACTCGAGGCAGAGAAGGTTCCAGAGACAACTCGTGAATGCAACATAAATGATAATGAAGATCTTGAGGATGAAGGGTGGCCAACCAAGAGTTATGGCAGCTACAGATGCAGAATTGCATTGCCGAGAATATAGAGTTCGGGAAAATTGAAGCAGAGATCAAAGATGGGGTCTTGTGCATCACCATTCCTAAGGCGACCACAACCAGCAAAGTCATAAATATTGAAGTACAATAGAAGCACACTAGTGCATGGTGTAAATTTGCAACTATTTTTTCTTTTTGTTCTCCTTCTAGATTGAATGATTAATGTACATGGTATACCACTAACAAGTAATAAAATCCTTCATTACATCACAGCCTATGCTACCCTTTCCACTGGGTTGTTTCCCAATCTAGTTTTCTCAGCCCCAAAATGCAGCGTACAGAAGCGTATACTGAAAGAAAGCTGACATTGCTTATAATCCAAGTAAAGAATGTGCATCTTTTCTGCAAAACTAATCAAATCAAACATCATGGCCAAGATGACATGTAAAAGACTAATTAAATCAAACATCATGGCCAAGATGGCATGTAAAAGACAAACCACCTACGAAGATTTCTTCATCTGTCCACTTTTTGATATGCGCTTCAGCCCTTGGCTGCCCCTTTTTATTCCCCTACAGCATAATAACCAAACAATTGAAGCCATCTGAAAGCAGCAACAAATGAAATAATTCAAGAATTTAGAAAGTGAATACCTCTTGTACAAGTATATGAAGATATAGAAAAATGACAGCAGCATCATAATCATGACAGAAATTACAATGTACAGTACACTTGTTCGTTTCTGCAGAGATGAAACAGCAAGAAACTTAGTAGATTAAGTTAATAAGCAATGAGCTTCAATCAATAATGAAGATCAAATTTATAACATGCTAAATAGCAATAACCATCACAATAAGCATGCATGACGAGAGTTCTAACTACAGCATGCATGCAGGGAGTGTTGCACAGTAAAATCTAAAATGTTATAGACAAATTAATACCAACTATAGTGAAGAGCAACTGAGCCAATAGGTTTCCCCATTTCATCACCTGTCCACTTTACGGTGTCTCAACTCTCCCTCACCAATACTTCTCAACCCTATTTCATATTCCCTTCACATCACCCAAACCAATTCACCTGACCATTTTTGCTACTTGGTATTTCTTCGAACACACAACACACACCCACACAAGAAGAAAGAAAAAAGACTTGCACCTTGCCCCCTTTAGAAAAGGGTTTCTGACGTCCAGTGCAAGTGTGGGCATCACAAAATTGATGCAAGAACAACTCTGTCAATTCAGAAAACAAACATAAGTTAGCAACAGGTTAAGCTCTACAAGCTATTAAATACATAAACAAAAATTCCAATGATATAAAGAAAATAACAAATTACCATTAAGACGATGAGCTGAAGGGCCCTGATTGACTGGAAAACAATTATCAGCCAGACTCTGTATTGAATCATAATATCAATAAGATGAAAGAAAATGGGATTTGATAAAAATGCAAATATCATTCAGAGGCCACCTCACACAGATGTTTATTCCTTGCAGCTGCACCTGGATTGCACTTAGTCTTTTGTGTTGAAGAATCCATCACAAGGTCACAATGTAGTGCGCCACATACGTCTGCCAAGCACCGGCTGTGATTCTGGGTTTAGCAAAAGCATCACATGTTTCAGTTACTTATTAAAACATTAGAAATGATTTAATTGGCAATGTCCAAGAGATGTGTATTCCACGCACAGCTTGGAAGAATGGAAATCCAGAACCATGGCCATAGATCTAAAAGCATGGATACAAGCTTGTATAAACAAGCTGAAGCATAATATAATATCAAACAAGACCATACAGCAGCTCCATCAAGAAAATAAGACTACAGCAGCCAAACTTGACCAAAACAGTTGCTTTTTATGAATTTCAAAGAGCTAAATTGAGAAAGAAAATTGGCATATCTTTCCATAGACTCCTTACTTAATTTGTGTCATGAAAATATCATGCCTCAGTATCCTATAGGATGAAAACAAAATGAAGATCAAACAATTTACTGATAAATGGTACATAAATGGCTGCATATCTCTGCTGAAGTTGGTAATTAGTTCTAGCCACACCCCCTTCAGCAGAGGCAAAAGATAAATAAATGAGTGAGCAAGATTGATGTTAAGCTACTCCCTTCGTCTACATCTTCGGGAAGTTTACATCTACACACCTATTATACAGTCTCATGATAAAAAGGGAAAAATTCATCATTTTAGTTGCAATATTGCACAGGTCTGAGTTCATTATTGGAAATGGGAGTTTTAGAGGAAATTGAGAAAATTATCTTATGAGGAGAAACAAATATATAGTTTTTCAACGTTTTACTGTTCCACAAGTGGAAGACATTTAGAAGCAAGTGACTTTGCATTGTTAAAGACCCTTTATTTTCCTTTACTAAAAAAGATCCATTTGTCATATTGACAGTTCATTCACATCAACAAAGCACCAATAAGAATACAAGTAAGTTTTCAATAGCCTACCATCATGTTGTCACTACAAATCCTGAATCGCAGAACTTATGCAATACCAAGTAACGAAACATAATTGCAAGTAATTATGGGTGACAACAACAAAAGATAATGCCTGCCATTTAAATCCACTAAACTCAACAGTTTTACAAAAGCAGGTACCAAAACTAACCGCAAGTTATTGTAGGGGACAACAATATAAGACAAGCCACTTCACTTAAACTTACCACATTCAGCAAATTGTAGTGTCTGTTATCAAAATGTTTATCAAGATGTTTCTCTTGATAGAAAGTCTTTCTGCAGTATCCACATCGCCATTCATTTCCATCTTCATGGATCTTATGCTGCTCTTGATCCCTATATAGGTCGTTATCAGGGTGAAGCTTACACCTAGTAGAAATCTGATAACGTTCCTTCTCAACAAAGGGCATCAAATACTGCACCAGACACCCAGAGATAAATACCAGAAGGAAGCATTCATTTCTATCGAAATTAAAGGTGTGACCTTCATCTTACATCCTCAATTATTTTCCATGCCGCCCTACTCCTTTCTCTTGAACAATGCACTTCATGGGGATTCTCTTGCTCTTGCTTTAAAGCTCTGAATATTAATTCTATACATCAGTCGCTAACATGTGCTTTGCTTGTAAAGGAATCATGACAGCTTTACATAATGTTTGTGAAACCATCCACATAATTTTCATCTTCATTGAATTCTAATCTCATAAAACCAAAAAGCCCAGTTCAAGAATCCATTCAAAAGGGCTAAAGCTACTACTTCCAATCAAAAAGAATAAAGGAATCTGAAGTAATGTTACCTTGAAGCTGCATAGTCATTACTATAACCCTGAAATAAACAAGAAAACAGAAATCAATATACGAACTCCAATTAATCGTAAAAGAAGATTAAAAAAAAGAATTGAATAAAGATTAGGGCTTTTTCTTTTTGATTTAGTTGAAGCTGAATTTATTGATGAGGCCTGGTAGCAGAAGTAACCTGAGGTGAAGTAGAAGAAGAAAGAGTCAACAATGGCGCAGAATTTAATAGGCACATAAAAAAGAAAACAGCAAGGCGTAGTATGTGCTTCTTGGCCATGTCTGTGTCTTCTCTGGGCAAGAAACAGAATTTACTCTTCACCCAATATAGCAGCCATGTTTGCGGTTTGGAGCTTCTGACAGAGGAAGAGTCAAGAGAAGTAAAACAGCCCATTTTATGAAGTGGGCCCCAACTAGAAGAAAACCTGGACAACATGCATCCAAAAACGACGTCGCTTCAACTATCCCCACCAACGTCTGCGTGAGAAAAAAAAGAGCCCGAGTTCATAGACAGGCTCTACGGACAGATTCATCTTTTAACGTTCAATAATGCTAATAATAGTTGACCATTTCTTTGTGATTGTAGTATTATTAAATAAATATATTACAAATAATCATTGTTTAATATATTTCTCTGCCTTTACTAATACTATTCACAGCTAACCATGTTCTGGTTGGCATCATCGTCGCTTACCTACTCACTGAAACCTTTCGATCTTTGACTTTTTGGAATTCCTCTGGGATCAATGAAATTTTGGATCTTTGATAGATACCCATTTCAAATCAGGCCTTGAAATTGAATTTTCATGGCTAAAGTTTTCATCTTGGTCTTTTTGTTCTTGCTGTTGCTATGGATTGATGGTGGGTCTGGTGTGGAGACTGGTCAACAGGCACCATACAGGATTCATACTTTGTTTTCAGTTGAGTGTCAGAATTATTTTGATTGGCAGACGGTTGGTCTTGTGCATAGTTTTAAGAAGGCTGGACAACCTGGTCCCATTACCAGACTCTTGAGCTGCACTGATGAAGAGAAGAAGAATTATAAAGGGATGAATTTGGCTCCAACTATGGAAGTTCCTTCCATGAGTAGACATCCAAGGACTGGGGATTGGTGAGTCTGTTTGTTTGTGTCTTTGGTTCTGTCTATTTTTCTTGCTTGTTTGTTTCTTTGAGCTGTTCAAGCTAAAAGTTGAGTGATTGTTGTGTTTTCATTTATTAATTGAGGCTGTTTTAAAATTGTTTCTATGACCCTTTTTTTTTTCAGTATGCTAAAGGGCATTTAGTTGTGTTATTTGCTTTGAAATTGGGTTGAGCTAAAGGCTATTTAAAGACATTCAATGCGCATTTGCTGCATTAAAAGTTAAAGCTGTATTTTAAGTTTTGTCAGCAGGAACTGGTTTAGTTAATTATAGTTTCTCCAGTGAAATGCTAATGTTGAAGCTAATTTGATCATTTGGAACAAGATAGATAATTTTCCATTTGGATTAAGAATCAGCTTATCTTATGATGGATGGAAGTCAGACTGTTAGATGGAAGTTCACAGTTGTAATTTCTTCTCATTAATCATAAAAAGTTGGAGCTTCTACATAAAGTTTGTGTTTTTTTTTTTTTTCCTGATCCTTCTCTTCTCCTGTGTCACTCTGGATACCTTTTTTCGTGGAATTCTGATGGTATTCTTTCTTAAGGATCTAACATTGAGAATGATTTTTGTACTGCAGCAATAGTAATGCTACTTCATTAATTTTTTTGAAGTCCATTCTTTCTGCTTGAATTTATTTAAGATTCATCCTATTTGTAATATTTTAGGAGAATTTTAGAACTGTTTTGGAGTTTCCTTTGATTGGAGAAAATAAAAATGAAGTGGTGCCTTTTTTTTTTTTTTTTTTTTTTCTGTAGGTACCCTGCAATCAACAAACCTGCTGGAGTTGTCCACTGGCTGAAACATAGTAAAGATGCAGAGAATGCTGATTGGGTTGTGATTCTAGATGCAGATATGATCATTCGAGGTCCAATCATACCTTGGGAACTTGGTGCAGAGAAAGGCAGGCCTGTTGCAGCATATTATGGGTACTGACTAATACTTGTCAATGAATCTGTTTTGTGCTGAAAATGAGCATTCTATCCTTAATGATGCTTTAGTAATAAGTACTAAGCAAGTTTCTAGGTGTAGTAAATTAGCTGCTATTAGTAACTGATATACAAGTAGAATTGTCTATATAAGTAGCATTGACTGATCTATACGTAGTTTTTGCATGTACTTCATATAAAATTTTTGCAGTTCTCATGTTTCTTGTTTTTAGTGAAGCACAAGTTTCAGATGAACATGAATTGATCCAGAACTGGAGTGTTTTCTTAATCTAGCTTTTGGATGATGCATTTGAAAAACTTGCTTTCCATAATTGTACAAGCAAGTTGTTCTTCACATTGTCAGATTTTAAGTCATAAATATGTCTTTCCTTATATTTTCAGAGTTCTTATTATGGATGGCCCTTGTAGTGATTGCAATCATGTAATTAATTTATGTTCAGGTACTTGGTTGGATGTGACAATATTTTGGCTCAACTGCACACAAAGCACCCTGAACTCTGTGACAAGGTTGGTGGCCTTTTAGCCATGCACATTGATGATCTTCGAGCACTAGCACCTATGTGGCTTTCAAAGACAGAAGAAGTACGAGAAGACAGAGCTCACTGGGCCACCAATATAACTGGTGACATCTACGGCCAAGGATGGATAAGTGAGATGTATGGTTACTCATTCGGTGCAGCAGAAGTAAGTTGGTTAGTTTACATCCAGACAACATTATGTTTTCTTTTGTGCCTACTCTCAAAATTTCTGTTGTTACTTACTTTTGGATTGTGTTTGAATTCAGGTTGGGCTTCGGCACAAGATTAATGATAACTTGATGATCTACCCAGGCTATACTCCATGGCCAGGTGTTCAACCTATTCTACTTCACTATGGTTTGCCATTTAGTGTGGGAAATTGGTCTTTCAGTAAATTAAGTCACCATGAAGACGATATTGTTTATGATTGTGGGCGACTCTTTCCTGAGCCTCCTTTCCCTAGAGAGGTATGTGAATTAGGATGCTGAACATTCTAGATGCCTTTAACAAATGCTTATATTCATGGTCTGAGGAAACCTTCTCAGTGTTCCAAAGCATATGCTTTTCATTCGTTTCATTGTTTTCAATATTATCAGCATCAATACGAACCGTACCTAATTCAATGCTTGTTTAAACTTGTTTGTCCTTGATCTTGTCAATCTGTTAAAACCACCTTTCTGAAAGGCCCTAACTTGGTAGCGCAAATGTGGGAAATTTTTATTTCTTATGTAGTAATAAATGTTATATTAAGCCAAATTACAAAATCTGATTGGTAATATTTTGATATTATATGGCTGATACGGTTCAGCATTGTTGAAACTTAAGGTCTTTTCATTCTGCAGGTGAAATTAATGGAATCCGATCCAAATAAACGGCGGGGTCTACTTTTAAGTATAGAGTGTATACACACTTTGAATGAAGGTCTCTTGTTACAGCATGCTGCAAATGGATGCTCTAAGCCAAAATGGTCTAAATACTTGAGTTTCCTAAAGAGCAAAACTTTTGCTGACTTAACTCGGCCAAAACTTCTTACTCCTGACAATTTGAGATCTGATGCTGCAATGGAGCAGCAGGTCGTCAATGACCCTCATAAGCCACATCCCAAAATCCACACCATATTTTCCACAGAATGTACCCCATATTTTGATTGGCAGACTGTGGGTCTTGTACATAGTTTCCACTTAAGTGGGCAGCCTGGAAATATCACGAGGCTTCTCAGTTGTACAGATGAAGACCTAAAGCATTATGCAGGACATGATCTGGCTCCCACCCATTATGTCCCTTCTATGAGCAGGCATCCATTGACAGGCGATTGGTAATTTATTATCTTTAGATGTATTTCTTTTGCCAATGTATTTCTTTTGCCTTCTGTTTTCATCATTGCTGATCATTTGAAGGTAATTTCAGCATTTCCATGTCATCATTTTGGTTCGTGGTACTACTACATTCCTTATGTCTCCATCCCTCAGTTTGATTGGTAATGTCAAATGCTGTGTTAAACAAAATATTGATGATCTATGCTTTGCGAAGGAAACCATACTAGGGTCTTGTTTTAGTGAAAAACATCACTAATGCCCTTTTAAAATAGCATATAAAATTAAGTTATGACCTTTTATATGGAGATAATTGCACAAATACCCTCATCCAACTCCCTAACCAGAAAAGGCTAGTTCTTCCCAAGCAGGGTTTTAGGAGGGGAAAATCTAGAATTTAGCATTATATTTTAGCCTTTTCTCTTGAATTGGCTGTCCTGCACCAGCCAATACATCCACTCCCTTAACCCAACATGTAAGGTTACTGATAGAAAGGATCAACTAAAAAGAGATTTTATAAATCTTGCCTGTATTCTGTCAGGTATCCGGCTATTAATAAACCAGCTGCTGTTCTTCACTGGCTTAATCATGCTAATACTGATGCTGAGTTCATAGTTATTCTTGATGCGGACATGATCTTGAGAGGTCCAATTACACCATGGGAGTTCAAAGCTGCACGTGGCCGTCCAGTTTCAACTCCGTATGAGTAAGACAAGGACTCCTATACTCTTCAGTTTGATTATAACTGCACATATGTTTAGCATGATTGTGTTTGTAGCTGCATCTCTCTCTTTAGATATACATCACTCGCTCATACAAATATGCACTTGTTTATGGATTTTTTTTCATGTGCATCTTATACATGCTCTTTTGGTTGGACAAGAAATTATATTATATTGACTGGCAATTTGTAATTTATATGCAGCTACCTTATTGGTTGTGACAATGAGCTCGCAAAACTCCATACACGCCATCCTGATGCTTGTGATAAGGTTGGGGGCGTCATTATCATGCATATAGAAGATCTTCGAAAATTTGCTATGCTTTGGTTGCATAAAACTGAGGAGGTTCGAGCTGATAAGGCTCATTATGCTACAAATTTCACTGGAGATATATATAATTCTGGCTGGATAAGTGAGATGTATGGTTACTCCTTTGGCGCTGCAGAGGTATGCCATTCTCCAATGAATTGCTTCTGTACCTAGAATATAATCATTTTTATGCATATTAACCAATGCAATTGTAAAGAACATATCATGTCTCCTTGAAGGAACCTGCATGCCTACTTTTTGAAGGGAATGTGTTTTTCCTAACAGTGTATTCTTGACATGTGTCACCAACTTTATATGAATATCAATGAATTTATTTTTTCTATTTCTGGTGGTTTGCTGAGATTTCATGCTCTTTAGGAATTACATATTCGGTTGCCTTCTAATCACTTTATTCTTCATGTATGCAGCTGCAACTGCGACATATTATAAGCAGGGAAATACTGATATACCCTGGATACGTTCCTGAGCCTGGCACTAAATACAGAGTTTTCCACTATGGATTAGAATTTAAAGTTGGGAATTGGAGCTTTGATAAGGCAAACTGGAGAGATACTGATGTTGTCAACAAATGCTGGGCTAATTTTCCAGACCCACCTGATCCTTCCACCCTTGATCGGACTGATAATGATGTCTTACAGAGGGATCTACTTAGCATAGAATGTGCACAAAAACTGAATGAAGCATTACTTCTGCACCATAAGAAGAGAAACTGTGTTGATCCTAGCTCCATATCCAACTCAAATTCAGACAAAGCAAAGGAAGCTATAAGTTCAAGGAAATTCGGCAAGATTGATGAAAGTAATATTGTCAAAAGCAGCATTCCAATCAAAAATTTTCAGGAAACATCTTTGCCTGCTAACACAGATGGGATTTTTGGTTCTTTGAGGATCTGGGTTATTTTTCTATGGGCGTTATCTGGTGTTGGTTTTGTAGCTGTCATGTTAATGGTATTTTTAGGTCGTAGAAGCAAGGGAACTAAAGGAAAAGGTCATAGAAACAAGAGAAGATAGTGTGACAAAATCTGAATTTTGAAGATAAGAAAAATTTTCTATATTTCTGCTTCCTTAACCACTGAATCTGAATACATATATATACAAGACATGATAGCTATTTTAAATCCTCTAATTAAGCCTACAATCATGCCTTCAATCAATCCCTACACTTTTGCTCTTAGTCAAACTACAGGCTGTAACACAGACTTC
>CATIWM010155147.1:0-23635 GCA_949671775.1 Mallotus repandus | reverse complement strand
GGCTACTGCCTTGTCCCGTTGTCCCTTTTTTTTAAATAATAATAATAATAATAGAAGAATATTACATGAAAATCAATTTCCCTCTCTAAATCTTAAAATACACACAATAAACTAATTTTATTAAAATAAAATAAACCCACTTTTATTAACTAATAATTAAAATAATTTTCATCACCAATTATTCAAATTTAATTCCACAAAATAATAATCTCAGTATTAATAAAATATTTATTAACACTGCAAGTCTCAAAATATATTTTAAAATTTTCAAAATAAATTCGGGTGTTTACAAAATTTGACAAAAAAGAGTTAAAATTAAATTAATTAATATTTATAATTTACTTATTAGTTGAATTTAAAAAATTACATTAAATTAATTTTTGTGTAAATAAAAGTATTAATATTAAAAATATTGAAAAAATAAAATGTCATAACTCAAATAAAAAAATTTACTAAAATTGTAATAAATTATAATTTTAATGGAGTTGTAATATTTAAATTGTTATATAAAGAAAGTATAACTTTTATTATTTTTAAATTTTTGATTAACAAGTAACTAATGATTTTTTTATTATCTTATAATTAATGATGACCATAATATTTAACCCACTTTTATAAACTAATAATTAAAATAATTTTCATCACCAATTATTTAAATTTAATTTCACAAAATAATAATTTCAATATTAATAAAATATTTATTAACACTGCAAATCTAAAAATATATTTTAAAATTTTTAAAATAAATTCAGGTATTTATAATAAAAGAATAGATTTCATCCAAATTCAAATTCATAATCAAATCCCTTATATCTAAACCTAACGTAATATTTATTTTGAGAGACTTAAGTGTGTAAATAATTAAATCACATAATATTACAACTAGAAAATGAAACAATCTATCAATCTTGAATTAATCTCCAAAAAAAAAATGAAAATAATGAAAAAGAAAAAAGTTTTTTTTTTTAGGTTGATCGCTCCCCCTTTTCAAGTCTTTAAAGAATAAATTTATATGTCCCTCTGTTTGCTTGTCAAAATTCAAAAAATCTTGATTGCCAGTTATTGACACACAGCTATGCAGGATTTTACGCACCGCCATGTCAGAAAGAGAACTTGGACATCTGATTTTGATCATGAGCAGGCACAGACGTGCCTTTTTGAGACATAGCCATGTCTAAGAATAAGCTTTGGGTACTTGATTTCTTTCACAAGCAGGCTAATTGTGCATTTCAGAAACATAGTCGTACATGTGTCCTTGACTGACGTTGTTATTTGCCCCAATCAAACACAACTGTGTCTCTCCTAAACTCCTTAAAAGCTCACTTTATCAAGCCCCGAAAGCTTGACACATCTCCCATGCACCAAACAAAGAACATTGATAATAATTTGTATGAAAAAATCTACAAAAAATTGATAAAATAAAAAAAAAGAAAAAATTTTATAAATAAATTTATAATCATATTTTTAGAAATATTTGAATAAGGATAATGACATTTTTAGTCTTATAAGTTATTCAATTTTCATAATTAAGTTTTAAAAGAAATTTTTTTAACAAGCAAGTCCTATAAGATTTTAGACATATCCCTGTTAGTCTTAGTCTGTTAATTCAAACAACAATAGCTGATTTGGCATAAAAACCGTTTATGCAATTCACACCTCACCTTACACATCACCTCTTTTGATCCACATTATAAAGTTAAATCACCTCCTCTGATTCAAGTCACAATATTAACACCACCACCACCACTAGTACCAACATTATCATCAATAAATTCTTATAGTTTGTTTTACACAAAAATAAAGAAAAAAGTTACTCTATTTCAGACTTAAAGTAAGTCTTCAGTCTAAATAATACACAAAAATTGTAAAAGAACAAATTGTGTTTAATTTAACAATTTTTATAAGAAAACAAATAAAGGCAAAACCAATAAATAAAAATTCATTATCGAAAAGAGGGCTAACATTTAAACTTAATTTATGATATTATAAAAAACAACAAATATGTCAAGTCTACAATTCTTGTAGACAAATCAAGAAATGATGGTAAAAATATCATTTTACTAACCATTACAAAAAAAAACTGTCATGCAAACCAGCAATTCATCTTCAGATCTAACATTGAAACACTAAAACATCAAGTTTTTTTTTTTCATAGCATTATATAAAGAGTGATGAGTTTAATTTCTTTTTTCCTTTTCTTTTCCGTCTTGTTTAAAAGGGGACAACAAAAGAAATCCATTATCAATAATGGTAGCAAGTGCATCAGGAAAAAAAAAAGAGGAGAGGAGGGGGAGGATGAGAAACAAAGAAGGGAGGCAGTGGCTATGGCAGTGGTGGAACAACAGATTTGAAAGAATAAAGAATACAAAAAAGGAAAGGAGGTGGAGAAGGAAGAGGAAAGGAGGAAAAAGTTTATTAAGAAAAAATGAAAGAGAAAGAGGAAGAAGTGGGGAAAAAAAAAAGCAATTAGGGCTAGTTTTATTTTGTTTTATTTTATTTTTAATTTGTGAAGTGGATAATAGGAGATGAGGTGTGAAGAATATAAACATTATTTGTGCCAAATCAACTATTTTCAGTCTGAATTAAGGGACTAGGACTAAATGGGAAATGTTTAAAATCTTATAGGACTCAATTGTTAAAGAAATTTCCTTTAGGACTTAATTGTGAAAATCGAATAATTTATAGGACTAAAAGTATCATTATCCCTTTAAATAATTAAGGTAAATCACACAAAATAATTTAATTCTTAAAAATTAACATTATATTTATATTTTATTATAAAAATAATATTATTATTAAATCACAAACTTCTATTTTATTTGTTAAAAAATAACACACTTTAATGATCAAGATAACAAGAAATTTAAATTTGTTTATGTTTGAACGTACTTAACTCTGAAAGTTGATTGAGCATCTGATACTCTATCAAAATTGGGAATCTGTATATGATTGAAAAATTCCTTCATGATAATGACTTTTGTGTCTCTCTCTCTTGAGTAGAGTTGTCTTCATTGTAAGTTTCCATTTTCATTCCTATCTGGCTTTCGCATTTATCACAACATTTATGGCATCTAGCAGCTCTGTGCAGAACCCACAACAACTGAAACACAAGATGACTACAGACTCAGTAGAGGATTTAACTATTGAATTAGAGCTTACAACTCTCACAATCCCCTACTAGTTCAACTTAAAAATCGCCTGGTGGGGAAGATTTATAGCTCTAAAACTTTCTCGCCTCAATTTGTGCAGAATATTCTTGCCCAGGTCTAGGGTTTTGTTTCACATTTTCAGGTCAAGGCGTTGAAGGAGCGGAACACGTTTGTGTTCATATTTGCTAAGCCGGAAGAGTGCGACCGCATTCTTCAACGTAAACCTTGGACAGTCCATCGTCATCTACTAGTTTTAATTGAATGGGATCCTCATATCGCTGAAGAGGAATTGGATTTCACATCAGAATGCTTCTAGACCCAACCAGATTTGTCCCGCAAATGCAGAGAGGATAGCAAAGCTGTTGTTTATTAAATTAGAAGAGATGGATGATACTATTTACACAGGTGATGGATTTGATCATGTTCTTCTGTTCAAAGTTTGAGTTAGTCTCAAAAAACCTCTCCCCCTTGGATTTAGGAACAAAACAGCTTCCACAAATAAGTGGATTATGGTGCAATATGAAAGGTTGCCGACACTTTGCCAGCTATATGGAATGTTTGATCATTTTACTAGAAATTGTAACAAGTTCACAACACAAGAGGAAATTACCACTCAAGTGCAGAATTGCCTAGACTATGGTCCCTAGATTCATGCAATACCAAAGAAAACCAATCCTTTTCGGGTTAGTCAAGGTCCTCCACCTAAATTATGTCTGGCGGAGATCTCTCAAAAGCTAGATTGCTTATCTTTTCAACCACCGGTAGCGATAGCGCGTGCAATACCAGTCCAGAAACAAGTTCAACCCAAGGAGTCATCTGGGGATCAGCAACTTTTACTTTTAGAAGAAGCATTGGCAGCAGCAAAGGACAATGAGCTGCCATCCCCCTACATACAAGAGTCTGAAACATAAGAGGGTTATCAGAGTAAGGGACTCATACCTGCTCCTGTCATTAGCAGTTGTGTAAATCAGGGCAAAAGGAAGGAAGAATGGCGTGATAATATGGGGAAAAACTGCGCCAAAAATATCTGAAAATAGGGCCATCCTACCTAAAACCAAAATGTCAAGAAAAGAGAAGATGTCCACTGAAGCAGGCCGACAAGAATAGAAGCACAAGCCGAACAACACCAATTTAGATCAAATGGAGCAGGCCATGCTTTCTCTGGGCTCAGGCAACCAACCCATGGAGAAGAACCAAGTTAACAAGTCATATGCTAGGAAATTCAGGAAATTTAAAATGAAAGAAATGACTAGGAATTCCCCAAAAATGGCAGACAAAACAGAAGCAGGAGAACATTCCGAAATGAACCCGCAGGATGCTCACAAAAGCTTTCCCAACAGCAAGTTGATTCTTTGTTGAGCCATAGTGGGCTCTTGAAGTCAGAAGCATTACTAATTTGATGTTCGACATAGTAATTCTTATGACTTCCATTTTAGGCTTTTTGATTAGTGTTTAATAGGTGTTCTTGTTGGTTTATCATGTAAAGTGGCTACAGAGTGTTTGTAGTCCCTCTTAGAGATGGATTTGATCATCCCCTTTTGTGCTTCTACCTTAGGGTAGTAATTTGTATTCCAACTTTCGTGGGCATCCTTGATTTCTTGTGTTTCAATGAAATCTTTAATTCTCAAAAAAAAGAAAGTTAAAAAAATAACACACTTTTAAGTAAAAAAAAAAAGCACACATGAACTGAAGCACATGATATATGAACATGTAGGGGTTAAGGTAGGCTTGTAAACAAGCTGAACTGCTCGCAAGTTATTCGGGTTCCACTCAATAGAAGTTTGTTCAAACTCAGATAATAAATAAACGAAGTTCAAGCTATGTAAGAAAAATTCGACTTGTAAAAGTCATGAACAAACTTAAATAGAAGTTTATAAGTTAGCTCATAATTTTAGTGTACTAATAATTTGATTTTAAATATATAATTATATAAACTTTTATTCATAGTAAATGCAAATATATTTAAAAATATATTATTAGAATAAAATCATAATTTTTATTAAATATATTATAACTTATTTACTAAATATTTTGTTTTAAATATTTTAATGAATGGTTTTAATTTATAATCTATATTTTCAAAAAATTTTAAATTTGTTTAAAATTGTTTAAATTTATGAATTATTTGTGAACACTAAATTATAAATTTGATTCAAAAAATTTGAAATGAATCAAATCGGAATTACTCAAAATTCACCCAAGCTTAAGTTTGTTTTGGTTTGTTTTTTATTTTTTTTTAAAAAAAATTGGGCAAAGGTGCATTTACCCCCTTAATGTTTTGGCCAAGGAGCACATAAGCCCTTTTCGTTTTGTTTAGACCATTTAAATACAAATTTTATGTTTTCTCATATTTTTGGCCCCTCTCTTAACGATGGAGAATTTAAAATTTTAACTTCGTTTGCTACTGCTAACGTGGATGGTAAATGGGTCAAAACGAACAATCGTTATAATCAATAAGTTAAATACTTCTTCATCTCTAATGGAGGAGTAGCAGCAAAAGGACTAACCTTCCTAAAATCCGAAAGAGCAACAACAAACATTATGCGAAGAGTGCAAAGAAAAGCCATCAAAGTACAAATGTCCAGGCTGCTCTTTGAGCTCCTACAGCCTCTCTTGTGTCAAAGCTCGTAAGCAGTGCACTGCCTGCTCAAGGAAATGGAATCAAACCTAGTTTGTTCCTCTTTCTCAGTTCAATGACAATCTACTTCTATCTGGTATGTTTTTCTTCTCCTCTATCTAGTATGTTTTTCTTCTCCTCTTTCTTCTTGTTTAGTTTTTGAGTATGGATTTATGTTGGAGCTTTTTTACTTTAGCCCTTTATTTCTGTGAAATGATTTTTATGGGAAGAAGTGGTTTTAGTTCTCTTAGTTTTGAAAGAACTTATTGTTAATTTTACCCTTGAAGTAGTCTCACTTACATGCCATATTTTTGTTCTTTTGGCACGTAGATTATAATTTGCTTGAGGAAATAAAGAGAATTGCTGATTCTACTCAGAAAATGAGAGCAAAACTGCATGCATATCCTCAATTCAAGTTACCAGCTCACCTTCAGAGCCTTAGGCATATTATTGCGAGTTGTAAAACAAAGCTTCTTTTTCTCCAAAGTGGAATGTTAAAGAGAGAGAATAACCAGTCTCAATATGACAAAAAGGTTATCATCAAGCATATAGTTGTATAACCATCTAAGTAATTGGTATATTATTTTGAAATTAGTATATAAAAGTTTGTTTTCAATGAGTTCATTTAATGCTTTTTAAATATTTCTTTATACCTTGATTTTATTAAGTTTTCCCATATGATAGCTCCTTTTTTTTTTTTATGTATGGTTGCTACAAGGATGTGAGTTACTTTCAGATTGTTTGTGATGCTATTTTTTAGCATCAATTTCTTTGTTTGTGCTGTTATTGGGTGTTTTGAGGCTAAAGGGAGTACTGATTTGTCTCGGGAAGAAATTTATATCTTGGACAATTGAGTGGTGATTTCACACTACATCTGTTGTTTTACTTAACCATGGGTAAGGTGTTCTATTGTCTCTTGGTATTTTGGTTTTCTCCCATAAAATGAAGTCTCTTGGTATTTTAATATATGCAAGAAAACTGATGTAATGTAATTGTTGCTGCAGAATACATGAAGACAGAAGCCTTTGCTCTGTAATTAAGCGGCACCTAGATTCTGGACTTAATGATCACCCTAGACCAAAAGGCATTTCCTTTAGGGAGGAGGAAATAGAAGAAAATAATGGCTCTTCAAATCTGCAGGTTTTTGGCTTAATGAAGGATGTAATTTCGAGTCCACTGCAGCGAATCCATTGTCATAACATGTCTGAGAAATTATTAAATGGGTCATCTAATGTCTTTGTTCTAATAAGCTCGGCGACAGGCATTAACTCATATGATAACTCCGAGCGAATAGGACTAATAATATTTGAGGATATGGACTTCGATTTTGAACAAGCCTTGATAGATGCATGTCCTAATCTCATGGGACAAGACAATTCTGACGAAAAGGTTGGTCCAATTCGATCTCTACGGTTGAAAGATTAGATTTCGTAAAAGTTTTTTCTAAATCCTTTTCTCTATTGAAAGAAATTGTATAGGAATAGCTTTTCTTCAGATCTTTTCCTCAAAGGCGGTAAAACAACTGCAAAATGCCAAGAGGGGATAAAGTGGAACCCATATCTTTTTTTGCATGGTTGCCATGTCAGATTACACAAACGACTGTTTCATTTTAAATTCTCTACCATTAGGAGAGGGGCTAAAAATACAGAAAAACATAAAATTTATGTTTAAATGGTCCAAACAAAACAAAAAGGGCTTATGTGCTCTTTGGCCAAAATATTAAGAGGGTAAATGCACGTTGCCCAAAAAAAAAACTAGGCCGAATAGGCTAAATAGCCATTGCAAGAAGGGAAGAGCGGGGGAGGCGAAGTCGAACTGCTACCCTCAACCAATATCATTCATTTGCAATGGGCGTGGAAGGTCAAGTCATAATGTATTGCGATGGTTCGTGGTGCCATTTAGCTTGCTTCATATAAAAATAGGGCAAATCGCGCACTCACAGCAACCCAAAATGGCCCTCAGGTTCCTAATATCAAAATCTTCACGCGATGGCCTCCACCACCTTCTGCATCCCAAAACTTCTCTTCCACTTCCCCAGTTCATCACAACTATCCATTCCACCATTTCTAGACAACATGATTTCCACATTTCCTATATCAGAAACTCCAGGACCTTTGCCACTACCCCCGATTACGCTCTTGAAGAAGCTGCTGCTCTTGGCCTTGATAATCGTCTTCCTGCTACTGTGATTACCGGCTTTCTTGGTTCTGGAAAGGTTAGCTTCACCTTTTTTCTCCTTTTCTACCTTTTGGGTACTTGTGGTTTATTTTTATAAATGTCTATGAATGATCATGAGCTCGTTTCTGAAGCTTTTTCTCTTTTCTTTTTTGGATTGCAGACCACTCTCTTAAATCATATTCTGACATCTCAACATGGCAAGCGAATTGCTGTAATAGAGAATGAGGTATGGAAGTGTCATGTTACCCAGATCTTCTGAATATGTATTCTGTAATTTTTTCTTTGATTTTCTTATTTTTTAGCTTTCTTAATGGGAACAAATTATGAATATCTGGAATGAAAATATGAAAAGTTTCAATAGCCGCAATGATATTTTAATATGGGAGAAATTTATTAAATTTATTGCATTTTTAATACATTGTTTACTACCTCAGTGGTTTTAGAAAAAAGAAAAATTTCCAGTTCTTGATATGCTGAACATCCAGAAATAGTATGTATTGTCTAGTCAAAATTGCTAGAAGGGCTCGCCTAGGTACAAAAGCACTGAGATACTGTGGTTCCAGCTCTTCGAGAACCTTCAGGTGAGGAGAATGCTCGGTCTGAAAACATAATTAAATAGCAGATCAGAGTGTATTATCTGAGGGTGCATGCTCTTTTAGAGCTAATAATGGTTAAGGGGCTGCTAAGATAAAGCTTTGTTCACTCAGAGGATCTTCCCCAGCATATATATATATATCTTCGAGAACCTTCAAGTGAGGTGGCCTTAGCAGGGTGCTTGTTTTCCCTGCTTAAGCATGCACCTCTTTTGAAGTGCAATCTTCTATTTTCGTGAAGAGTATTAGTGTTTCTTTAGGGTAAAAGGTTATAATATTCATCATTATGTTAATCATTAAAAAACAATGTTAAAGCAATCAATAGAGTTAAGTCATAGGACTCAGGTGGAAAATCTAGTAATTACTTATGCACTATTGTAAAGTATTCAGGTTTGTTTGTGATTGTTCTAGTATTATCGTTTTTTATTACTTTATGTACATTTATTTTGATGTGTATTGCTAGCACCCTTGGATGTTTAATGGTTTTATGGCGGTTTATTGATTAAGATTTGACATTATGGTGTCAAGACCTAGAAATTTCCATCTATTTTAATATGAATGGCTTCATTTTCTATGGGTGGTTATGCTACTTTTTAGCACATTATATTTTTAACCTTTTTAGAATTTTTGTGCCTTACTTCAGTCAGGTGGGTGCTTTCTTGTTTCTTGTTTCTAACCTAGTGCATTTGTCAATGAGACCTATTTGTCTTGGATGCACCTTTTGCTTTTGACTACCTGTTTTGGATGGATATATGTTGCTTCCTTGCCCTGGTTGTTTGAATGTCAGAATGTGATATTGATCAATGATTAGCAAAGCATTAAGGTTGTATTGATTTTTGGTGACCTCAGGATGGATTGGTTGGGTCTTTGTTTTGTATTTATGTTTTTCCTTATTTTGGTTACTGCCATTGCAGTTTGGCGAGGTGGATATTGATGGATCATTGGTTGCTAGCCATTCCTCGTCTAGTGACGATATAGTTATGGTTAACAATGGTTGTTTATGTTGCACCGTGAGGGGAGATCTAGTTAAAATGCTTTTGGAGTTGGTTAAGAAAAAAAGAGACAAATTTGATCACATTGTTATTGAAACTACAGGTAAATTATGTTCTATGAATGTCTTTATAATGTTTTGTCTAGTGTGGGGGATATAAGGTCATTTTTCTTGTTTACTCAATTTTGGAACAGGTGTTGGAGGCTGTGATGTTTTTTCAGTCTTAGACCTCTTAATACTCCAAATGTCAGCTTTAGTTTAACAATTTGAAAGCTATACTTTCATCTCTTCGCAAACTAATATATATTTGAAAGTTTTTGGTTTAATGAAAACCTTTTATGTTATATTAATACCCTATGCCGGATGAAAATCAAATTTGACCCCCTTTTATCCTTCAGTACTAGGGTCAAATTTCTCAGATCAGCATATCAAGTTCTTATGTTTGCGCTGATTGACTTCTTGAAGAAAATGGTGCAGAAAATTTTTCTAGGTTGTTAATTGATGGAATTCTTTTTGTAGGCCTTGCCAAGCCAGGCCCTGTTATAGAAACATTCTGTTCTGATGAACTCGTTTCACGTCATGTGAAACTGGATGGAGTTGTTACTATGGTTGACTCCAAACATGCCATGCAACATTTGAATGAAGTTAAACCTAGATTTGTGGTGAATGAGGCAGTAGAACAAATTGCTTATGCTGACCGTATTATATTGAACAAGGTAAATTTCAATTTTATTACATTGGATGTTTTTTCCCCGCTTTTACTTCATGATACTTCAGGTCCCTGGTTCTAGAACATAAGAATTTTTAATGGAGCTATTTTTTTTTTTGATTGCTTTGGCAGATAGATTTAGTCTCTGAGTCTGAATTACGGAGGTTGACAAACAGAATCAAGGTAAAATTTTGCATGCACATCATCATGCGTTGGCCTTAAATGAAAAAAACAAGGGAGATTGAAGGGTAAACAAATAAATAATTGATTGCTGGATTGCTGACTAGGGGTCAGTGCATGGGGTAGACGCGCACACATAGTGATTATAAAGTAAAACTTTTTTCTCAAATCTGTTTAGCGGTTCCTTAGACGACTTTTTTGAGTCCCTTGAGTCCATAAATAATGAATTGCATCAAGAAGTGGCTCATGGATAGACATGTTAAAGCTTCCCCTTTTCTTGTTTGAACACAAATGTGAGACTTTAGCTTCTTGGTTTAATATCATGCTTCATTGTCAAAAGATATATATGGCTTCTTATAGTCATGACATGCTGTTATTTCAAGCAGTTGTTGACGTCTTTACGGAGTGATACATGTTCATTACAGCTCATGATTATCAATATCAATCACTATATATTTTAAAGCTGAGCCAAGAATTCTTTTGGCTAAAGTTTACCAGTTGTCTTATGTACAGCATTAACATTTATCATTAACTTTTATTGCCTCATGACACTGCGGCACTTATATGACATTCATAGCCAGTGTTGTCAAAAGCGCAAAAAGCGCTCGCCTAGGTGCAAAAGCGCAAAAAGCGCTCGCCTAGGTGCAAAAGCCCAGCCCCGTTAGGAATAGCGCTTCAACCTTAGTGAAGCCAGGCGTGTTTAGTTAGGCGCGCGCCTTTTGCACTTTATGAGAAGTGCAAAAGCGTACGCTTTATTAAAATTTCTGTGTTTTTGTTATCTTGGAGGATATTTTTGTCTTCTTACTTAATTTTAGGTCTAATTTTACTAGGTGGGTTAAAAAAGTAATCTAAGATTAGAAATATATTAGGTCTGATTTTATTTACAGCCAAAAGACTTGTACTCTATTCAAAAATCTTTTCTTTTCATATTTCTCTTTTTTTTAGTGGAGCCTAGGGTTTTGCAGGTTGTCTTCATCAACTAAAAGACAAATCTGATGATGACTTTTAAGCTACAACAGGCTAAGTAGACTAGAGTTTTAGTTTTAGTAGACTAGGCAATGAGAAGACTCATCGCCTCAAGCGCGCCTAACGCTTTTAACTACCTTGTTCATAGCATATGTATGGAAGTAAAACTCTATCAAGTTTTATTTTAATAATTTGTAATATATGGTTAGTGGTAGGATTGTGGAAAGATCTAAAATAACTGAATTGTTAAGGATTGAAAATTTAAGGTTATGTCTGAGAGTCTTTTTGGATGTATACTTTCACTCTACAGAAATCAATCATTTTATAATTCCTTATATTTTGTTTTTTATAAATTGAATGCAAAATTAATTATACATACATAGGTATGCGTTTGTGCATACATTTATTTATGTGATACTTTTATTTTATGAAGTACTTCATCTTCAAGCATTTAACTATATGTAATATTACAACATAAGTCATTTTAATTTTTTAGAAAAGTAAAATCTTGTTTGCGAATAGTTTCACTTAAGATGCATACCAGCAGATAAAATGGAGAGGTGGCTAGTTGCAATCGGCAAGAGCTACCAATAAATTCATGGTAAGAAGGTTTGGTGTTAGAGACTGAACTACAAAGATTTGACAGAGATAAATCAAGTTAAAGTGTGAGTGCACACCACGATGTTTTATGGCTTTAATGAAGAATGTTGTGGAGATTAAATGGCCAAAAAAGTTTATTAGTTGCAGTATTTTCGCTAAGGATTAGTCATTCTTTCATCATAACAAATTTTTTTTATCTAAAATTGGGATTATAGTTGCATGTTTGCATAGGTTGGGGTACTGCTAATTTGCTGGATATTGTTTTCACATGATATCTTGTGGGGCATGCAACTTTATAAAACTGACATCTTTTAGTGCTAAACTTATGTAAAGAAAATAAAGAAATAACTGCATAAGCCCTTCTGCAAACCACTTGTGCAAACATTCTTTACTTTCTCCCAGTCAGCTTGACTATGTTGTGAATCTTTTTAGAGTTCACATTATGTGGAATATTGATGAACCAAACCAAGTCAAAGAAAGGATTTTTTTTTCTGTTTCTTTCCATGTGAGAGCAGGGTGCATGAGTGTAAATTGGAAAGTTTATAATTATTTATTCTGTTGAATGTGCCTTTTATATTTCTCAACTTTCATTTTTGTTCTTTTTGTGTTTTCCAGCATATAAATGGGATGGCTCCAATTAAGCTGGCAAAATATGGATCTGTAGATATGGACTTTGTCCTGGGAGTAGGAGGATATGATCTTGAGAGGTTGCAGTCTTTCTTCACCTAGCAATCTCATCATCTCCTCTTGTGATTATTTCCTTCAAAATATAATTTTGTATTCAGATGCTTACATTTCTTTTTTATTTTTTTTAATTATATTTATGTGATTTATGGGCCTTTTTTTTCTTGACTGCAGTTGAATCTTTAAAATATATGTATCAAGCTGTGTAATGCTACATTTTTTTAATGTTTATGCAGGATTGATTCTGAAGTTCATATAGACAATTCCTGCTCTGTAACACATGAACATGAGACTGTGCAAGGTTGTATTCTTTTTTCTTCCTTTCTTGCAAGTGTTTCTCTTTCTCTGCTTATCTACAACTCGGAACTAAAGTTTGTAATTCATCATTTTTATGTGGTTAAAATAAATTTCATCTTCAAATGAATGCATATGAGCATACGTATCTGCCATTGATACTCTTGCTAATTATTCACATTTTGAGAGTTTCTCCAGTAAGCTACTATCTTGATATTTGGACATCATTTTAAAAATATTCATTGCAAATGTACACTAGCTAGGTCCTAATGTGTTTGTTACAAATGTTGAAATGCATTTCTTTAGTATTATCATTACCATAAGTCAATGTTGCTGTATACATGGCAAATCAAGACACTAATTCGATGTTCATACCATTGAAGCCACCATGGGCTGCAGTGGTGTCAGATGGCTTTGGGTGGTTCAAAAAACTGATACTCTAAGTATTTGCAGGGCTCTTCGTTCCCTTAAATATTTGAAAGGAACCTAGGCTCTGGATGTGTAGCTTGAATTGTCCCGTGTGAAGGATTTATCTGGTCTAGCCTTTGATTCCTGCTTCTAGGTTTAGGAAACCTTTCTGGAGTCTTGACTTAAAATAATTAGTTTTCTGCATCATTTATTTATTCACATTATCTGTTCTATCCTCCTTTTATATGCATATGATAACAGTGCACCCTTTGAATGATTAGAAGGAACCCAGGTTCTGCCCTTGGGACAGATGCTAATGATTCACCTTACAGCCTGTTATTAGGGTTGGTGAAAAAACTTCCTGGAACAAAATTTAATTGCTCCTCTCAGACCTTTTTTCTTAAAATTTAACTGTTGATAACTTTCATTTCAACTGGCTTGGGGATAAGGCTCCATTTACATTGAGTTAAGAACTGTTCATGTCCTCTACCGTTGGGAATGTATATTATCTTGTCACACTTAAAATTTTCCTAACATGGCATCTCTAGCAATCCCAACATTATTAATTCCTCTTGGTTTGACATTACAGAGCATCACGAGGGGCATCATCATAAGGAATGCAAATCTCATCACGACCATGTGCATGACTCTACTGTTTCTAGTGTCAGTATTGTTTCTGAGGGAACTCTGGACCTTGATGAGGTAAAGCACCAATTTGCTAGATCACCTACCTTGTAAGTAATGCTGTGTTTGTGGTCAACTGCAGTGCTTCAGATATTGGCATCTCAAATTATTAATTGAACAAACTTCTTTTCCCAACTCAGAGAGTGCAAGATTTAATCAGTGGTTGTGTGTGCTAGATCGAAGTAATGGACGGACTTCTTGTAGAAGTGTTAGGTTGCTAGGTCAAGTAGAGATAACACCTTGATCTACAATCCACTAACTTTTTGGGCATTTCTTATTTCCACCTTGCATGCGTAGTCATAGTGTGGCCAGTGTCAGAGACAATACAACTGGATATGAATGGAGTAATCGAGTTATCCAATTTTTTTGGCAAACATTTGATTTTGCAAGTAAATAATTTGCGTGGCATGTGCAAGCAAATAATTTTGCATTTAATGGGGATGAAGTAGAGTAATTTCTTTTCTGGTTGTAAATGGATCAGGTTGATGATTGGTTAGAAAGACTAATTGAAGAAAAAGGCGAGGATTTGTACAGGATGAAAGGTGTCTTATCTGTGACAGATTCTGATCAACGCTATATTTTTCAGGTTCAGTTTCTTTGTTCTATAATGCATCAAATAATACATCTACAGTCAGTCATCTACACCTATGATAATATCTTCTGATTTTGACCTCACTCTTCAAATGGGGCTATTTATTTTCAGGGTGTGCATTCTACATTAGATGGCTGCCCTGGGAAGCCATGGGGACCTGATGAGAAGAAAGTAAACAAGCTTGTGTTCATAGGAAGGAATTTAGATGAATCTGCTCTGAGAAAAGGTTTTAAAGGTTGTCTAGCTTGAAGGTTCAATGTAGTGAAATATAATAGAATGAAGGAAAAGCAACACTGGTAGTCCTATAAGTTATATCATTTTTACAATTGAGTCCTACTATAATTTATTTTTACAATAAAGTTCTATAAGTTTTAAAAAGGCTTTCCGTTAGTCTTATCCGTCAGTCAAAATAATTTTCCGTTAGTCAACTCTTAAAATCAAACTTTTTTTTACATTTCAATCCTAAAATTATTAAAAAATGTCATTTTTGGTATTTTACATAAATAATGTTTTTATTTTTATTTTTATGTTTATTTTTGACTTCTTTTATTAGTCAACCTTCATAATAACTATGCAATTCACAAAAATAATTTTTTTATAAAAATAAAAATAATATTTTTCTTAAAGTATTAGTTATATTGGCAATGATAAATAAAAATAATTAAATATTCTTAATTATTTTAAAATATATAATTTCAATTAATATATCATAAATGAATAAATATTTTTTATAAGGAAAAAATCGTATAGTTTTGTCAATATTATGATTTGTGTTAAATTTCAAAAAGCTCATCTATTTTATCTTAATTTTATTTTATTTTATATAAAAAATAAAATTATTAATTAAAATATATTATTCTTCAAATATTTTCTGTAAAATAGTCCAATTTAAAAAAATATTTATAAAATATAACATAAATTATAACATTGACAAAACTAATTGAGTTTATCTAAACAAAAAAATTATTCATTTAAGATATATTAATTAAAATTTATATTTAAAAATAATTAAAAATACTCAATTAATTTTATTTATCATTGTTAATAAAATAATAATTTAAGAAATTATTTTAGTGAGTTGTATATAGTTATTATAAAAGTTAAATAATAGAATAAGTCATAAATAAATAAATAAAAATATTATTTATGTAAAATATTAAGAAAATATATTTTTTAATAGTTTTAGGACTAAGATATAAAAAAAATTTAATTTTAAGGGTTGACTAAAAAAAAATTGCTTTAACAGACAGATAGAATTAACGGAGAACCTTTTTAAAACTTATAGAATTTAATTGTGAAATTTTTTTTTATAAAATTTAATTATAAAAATGATATAACTTATATGATTACCGGTGTTGTTATTCCTAGAAGGAACTCTCACTAATGTTAAAGTTGCGGATTTATTACCGCTACGTTATGTTTCTTTTTTTTTCCGAACAATTCGTTACGTTTCTTGACCTGCAATTGCATCACATTTTAATTTGACCTAATTGCCCTGATATCAGACCTCTACTTGCACCAAGCATCAGGAAAAGTTTAAAACGCCTAAGAGAAAGGATCTTTTGATCCCATGGTATGATATTTAGACTCATAAGCTAATTTGATTTATGAATTAAATTAATTTGACAGTTTTGCTTCCAGTTCATAGATCGGATAAGATGTATTATTACATTTTACCTATTCGATTCTCATTGTTCTTTTTATTTTTATAATAAAACAAAAAAACTTTTAATTTTGATTATTTATTACTTTCTCATAGTTTAAGTTTTTGAAAAATAACTAATGATAAAAAAGTTAAGATTAATGGATCTAAAAAAAAATACAAATATTAAATTCATAATCTATCTAAAATTTGATTTGGTTGTGGAAAATGTTTTATTTCTAAAATATGTTTTTTGGGAAAAGTTATTTCATTACTATTTATTTAGATAGCCTATATATATATATATATATAGCCTAGGGCTAATTAAGATTTTAGAAAAGGATTAAGAAGAATTAAGGAATGAAAAAAAAAAAAATCAAAGTTAGGAAAAAAGAGAATTGAGATGCAAAACTTTTAGGAGTTTAGTTTCTAAATAAACCTATATTTTCATCTAACTTATTCAATTTATCTCTAAGTTAGGATTTTTCAACCACCAACTCCAATATGTGCAATTAGATTAAGTACACAAGAGTTTTTGAGGCTAAACTCAAATTTTTACACAACTTGAGTTTTTCTCTGTTCAACTCAAACCAATTTCCCAAAATTTCAAGTGTTCTAATGGTCAACACTTCAATCAATTCCTCTAGTTTTAGTTCATCACTTCCATCCTCTAACCCAAAAAAGGGATGAAGTAGAATCTAAACTTAGTATGATGAGAATTTTCAAAGAACAATGAGAGCAATTAGTTTTTCTAAGCAATAATTTTGTTCAACAACTAATCTAACATTTTAAATGAAGTTCTAGGGCTTCAATTTATTGGCATTAAATTTTTCCTCAAGTTCTCCATCTTCATTAAATAAGAATTCAACTTTTTCTAAAGAAATGCTTGCTCACGATTATGAGGAGCACGCTAATGATTATAGGAGATGAAAAATCGGCCGTTATCATTTAATTCTGACTATTGCAAAATTGACATGTGACTCGTGAGCTTGATCATGATCATGACTAGTGTGCTCATGATCGTGGGATGACTTGTGAGGAAGGCTGGAAGACAACCTTCTTTTAAAGCTGATGAACATGAGTGAGGCAGCTTTGATCATGATCATGGGAATGCTTAAGAGGAGCACTATAAGTTTGAGTTTTGTGAAGGCTTGATGATCACAAGTAAGCTGATCATCCTCACGATCATTAGTATGATTATGAGGGGCACTATGACTTGATGGAATAAAAGTCATGAGTGGCCATGAGTAGGCATGACATCCTCATGATTATGATAGAGATTGGGAGGAGCATTGTCCCTTTGTAATTTTGAAGGTCTCTTGGCTTATGATCTAGGCTTACTTCCTTATAATTGTGATTTAGATCATGAGGAGCATTCTGAACTTGAGGACTTTAAGAGGCTTTTGGCTCACGGGGATGCTTACGATCATGAGGGCCACTCATGAGCGCCCTTGCATGCTTGAAAAAACTTATTTTTTTTAGCTTCAATTGATCATCAAAATGTACCTATCTTATATACACACTTAAACTCATGAATTAGTACATTAAAATTGATTTGTCAAGGTCAAAACATGGGTAATTACACATTGATCATGCAAATAATCAACATTTTCCCTCTTTTAAATTTAACAAACCAATTTTGAGTGATTAACAAAAAAATATGTTCATGTGTGTGAGCCCAATTTTATTTAATGCTTCCCTTTAATGTATGCATAGGGTTTTTTGAACTCCCCCTAAAATTGTGCATGTCATTACTTATGAAATTTGTAACTTATGATATGAAGTTTGTAACTTATGTCAATTTTTAACATTGGTTTTGAATTATGAATTATGAGTAGAATATCACAAGTAATCAATCACCATTGAAACTATCACAAGTAATAAATCACCATTCAAGCAATTAATAATTCATCTCTCCCTTTTCGGCAAAGATAAAAAAGAGAGTATACAAAAGAAAGTTGGGCATAAATATAAAATATTGCATTAAGAAGAGTAGCATATTACAAGAACATATTAAGAGCAAGATCAAAGACTAACTAAACACCAACCAAAGCACTAAGCAAATGAAAATAAAAAAATGTGATCCAAGAGATGCTAAAGCAATGCAACAAAAGACAAAAGATTGATGGATAAAAAGACATGATAAACATCAAGAAAACACTTCATCCTTGGGCACCATCCCTTCCATCACAACCTTCTCCTCCTTTGGGCATGTAAGTATCACCAAATCCTTAAGGTTACTGGCACTCAAAATCTTGCCTTTGATAAAGATAATGCACATTATATTGGAGATGATCAAGGTGAGGGTTAACTTGAGTAAATTGATCATTATCATTAGTCTCTAGGAGACTTATCCGATCAAATAAATGACCTATCTATTCCAGTTCACCTTCTATCCCTTGAGTCCTTGAGCCACTTTCTCCTCTTATTCTCTTCCTTTTTTAGTTATGGAAGGCCTTTCATCCTCTTAGAGTGGTTGACACCCATTTC
The DNA here is from genome assembly GCA_949671775.1 of Mallotus repandus. Lineage (NCBI taxonomy): Eukaryota > Viridiplantae > Streptophyta > Magnoliopsida > Malpighiales > Euphorbiaceae > Mallotus > Mallotus repandus. The sequence continues at coordinate 4,858 of CATIWM010155147.1, read as the reverse complement.
TTTCTTAAAAGGCTCTAACCCCATAGTTTCCACCCTATCAATCTCTTTAAGATCTTATTCAAGAGCTTTATCACCTACTTTTTAATCTTTAAAGTATCACACATTATTCTCTAATTTTAATTTCTTTGAATTTTTTAAGAATATGATGTTGAGGAAAGAGGGAGGAATTGAAGGAAGGCTGGTCAAGGAGATGCTAAAGAATTGGGCAAGTTTGGTGACTATCTCACCAATGCTAATGCTTTCTGCCATATTATCACTCACAAACCAAAGGCGCCATTAGAAGAATCGACCAATCTCAACCTTTTCATTATTAACCAAAGCATATAGGAGATATAAGTCTTCAAGGTTAAGGGCTTCATGACTGAAGCCTCTAGCATTAATGGTGTAGGATAAGAATCTTTGCATGTACGATAAGCACTGTGATTTTAAAGAAGAGACTTTAGTCATCCCCATAATATAGTTTTCAAATTTGGCTTGCTTCATATAGCCTAAAAATTATAAGGCATCTAAGTTATGGAAGTTTAAATTGCCCCCCTTATTGAAACCCAAACAAAGTGTCAAACTTTATAGTGGTTATGAAATGATTTTACCCCTAAGTCTAAACCTAATGTTATATAAAGGGTGGTCATATTATTAATCTTAAAATGTCTAAGAGTATAGGAAGTAAGAGATTCAAACACCAAAGACGGGAATGTGGGGAATGCTTTAAAGGTAAAATTGTAATGGTTGATTTTGTCTAGTAGAGACTTTACCTCATAATGAACCCAAAGTTCTTCAAGTATGCTTTTCACCATAAAGCAATTAGGAATGATGTTCTTCTTGTTAAATTTGGTAGTTCTTTCTTTGATTTGAGAAGTAGTGTAGTGGGTGATGGGAGTTCTTATAATTTACTCCATTGTGGCTCTCTTGATAAAAGAGGAGGATGATATATTTTGTGTAATCTTCTTGGGTCCCATAATGATGATAAAGATTAGTAAATATGCAAAAGAAGGATGTGATGTAAAGAATGAATGAAAGTACACTCAAAAGAAAGATGATGAAAATGTGAGTAGAGAGGAAACGAGAATATGAGCACTTAAGAAGAAAAATTTGCATGAGTTTAGTTATGTTGTTTTTCTAAAGGAATTCTCTACTAAAGGGGGGAGGGGTATAAATAGAGGAACATCTTTATAATTGTATTTAAGAGATTTCTAATCTTTAGGAATAGTGTTGGAAGTGTTGAAGTTGGATTTGAAAGAAAGGAGGTGAAGTAACCATTTTCCTTAATGTTGTAGAAAACATCCCTTACAATCATGAAGAAGCATGTCATGATCGTTAGCATAACTCACAACTAATTCTTCACGATCATGAGCATGCTTATGTTAGACTTAAAGAGGTGTCATGAGCTACCTATTTAATTCCAACAATTGTGAGAAAAAGTTTCAATTTAGTCTCTAAAATTTTTAAAAATTTTATAATTGGGTCCAAAAACTTTTAAAAATGTTGCAATTTAATCCTTCTAGGACCAAAGTTGCACAATTAAAAAGCTTTAAAAAAATGTAGTCCTTTTAGAACTAAATTGACAATTAAAAAACTTTGAAAAAAGGATATTTTAACTTAGAATCATGCTATTTTGGCATTTGACCATGCAAATGCATCAAGTACTTTTGGAAATTTTATTATGTGCAATTTTATTAATAAACTGAATAAATTGAATTGTATCAAATTTACCAATAATTTGCATCCAAAGTGACAATTAATAATGTAACAAAATGCATCATACCAACAAGCTTATAATTAAGTCAAACACATAGCAAGCAATCAATCATTAATCATTATCTTAAACTAACATCATCTATCATACCAAGCTTTTCCTAATGAAGTTTAACCTTTCTTTATTAAGAGGTTTAGTAAAAATGTCTACTAATTTATAGCTAGTCTCAATAAATTCAAGATTAATGTTACCATTTTGAACATGATCTCTTAAGAAATGATGCCAAATATCTATATGTTTGGCTCTTAAGTGTTGGATGTAATTTTTGCTAAGATTAATAACACTTGTGTTGTCATATTTGATTGGAATGCCATCAACATCTATGCCATAGTCTTTCAATTGTTTCTTTTGCCATAAAACTTATGAGTAATGACAACTTGTCGCCACATATTCAGCTTCGGTAGTGGACAAGGCAACCAACATTTGTTTCTTGTTAAACTAAAAAATCTAAGCATTGTCTTAGGAATTAACAAGTTCCAAAAGTTCTTTTTCTATTTAATAGACTACCGGTAAAATTTGCATCCAAATAATTAATCAGGTCAAAGGTTGAATTCCTAGGGTATCAAATTCTTAAATGCCAAATGCAATTAAAATATTTAAAGATTCTTTTGATGGCATGTAAATGGGATTCCTTAGGACTATTGGAACCTAGCACATGGCAAATATTATATTGGGTCTACCAACTGTAATATAGAGTAGGGATCCAATCGCACCACTATATTCTTTCTCATCAACCTGCTTGCCATTCTCATCCTTGAAAAGTTTGGTGGTGGTACTCATAGGATTTTTGCTAGCTCTAACTCCTTTTATGTCAAACTTCTTGAGGATTTCTCTTGTGTATTTTACTTGGTTGATGAAAACTCCATCCTTACATTGCTTGATTTGAAGCTTAAGGAAAAAGTTGAGTTCATCCATTATGCTAATCTTAAACTCACTTTGTATTAACTTAAAAAATTCATCATACAAGTAATAGTTAGTAGTGCAAAATATAATGTCATCAATGTAAATTTGCACAATTAGCAAGTCATTATTGAGTTTCTTTATGAAAAGTGTTATGTTAACCTTTCCTTTAGAGAATTCCTTTCTTAACAGAAAGTTGTTCAACATTTCATATCGAGTTGTAAGAGCTTATTTCAATCCATATAATGCTTTATTTAACTTAAAAACATGGTTTATACATTCATGACTTTCAAAACCCAAAGGTTAGTCAACATATACCTCTCTTGAATAAAACCATTTAAAAAAAATGCACTTTTACATCTATTTGAAAAAGTTTAAAATCCATATAAGATGTAAATACAAGCAACATTCTAATGGCCTTTAACCTTGCTACCGAAGCAAAGATTTCATCATAATCAAGGCATTCCTCTTGATTATATCTTTTCTTCACTAACCTAGCATTATTTCTAGTGATGATACCTTGTTCATTTAGTTTATTCTTGTAAACCCACTTGGTACTAATAATAGGATAGTTCTTAAGTCTAGGAACTAATTTTCAAACCTTATTTTTCTCATGTTGATTAAGTTCCTCATGCATAGCAAGGACCTAAAATTCATCTTCTAAAGCTTCACTAGTATATTTTGGTTTAACTTGAGAGATGGAAGATTAGTTAATTAAGGTCTAGGATGAGATGTTGTGGTTACCCCTTTTGATGTGTCATCAATGATGAACTCCTTTGGGTGATCCTTTTTGAATTGCTAATCCTTAAGGAGTTCTTTCTTCACTTAAAGTAAAGGTTCTTCCATCACTTCCTCTTTACTTGGTTCCTCTAATTCCAAAGGTTTAGGAGATTCATTTTCTTAAATGCTCATCTCTAAAAATACATATACAACATCATCATAAAAAATATAATTCCTTAGATTAAGAGGATTATATTCATTAAAAATAACATGCTATTCTCAAACTATTAAAGTTCTAGGACTTTTAAGCTTTGCTAGAGGTGGAATACCTTAAGACAATGCCTTCATTAACTTTTTAGAGTCAAAATTTTCAAGGTTAAAAAATTTTCAAGGTTGTTCTTGGTGTCTAATATAAGTCATTTGCATCCAAATACTCTAAGATATGAAATCTTAGGTGTTCTATTGTTTCAAAGCTCATAAAATGTTTTATTTAAAATTGGTCTTTTAAAAACTCGACTTGAGCTACAACATGTGGTGTTAACGGCTTTTGCACAAAAGTATAATGGAAAATTATACTTATAAAGTATATTTTTAGCCATTTCCACCAATGTTCTATTCTTTCTCTCAACAACTCAATTTTGTTGAGGTGTTCTAGAGGAAGAATTAATAGGTATGTGAAATACCATTTTCATCATAAAAAGCTTTAAAAAGTTCATTTTCAAATTCGGTTCCATGATTACTTCCAATAATAATAATAATAATAAATAACTCATTTGCACGATTTTTTTTTCTTTTGAACTCTTTTTACAAAACTTTTAAAAATCATTAAAAGCATCATTCTTATGAGCTAGAAAACACACCCAAGTAAATCTAGAGTAATCTTCAACAAGAACAAATACATAATACACTCCACCTAAATTAGTAACTCTAGTAAGTCCAAATAAATCCATGTTAATTAACTCAAGTGGCTTAGAAATTAACACTCTATTTTTGAGTTTGAAAGAGGATTTAGCTTGTTGTCCTTTTTGACAAGCATTCCAAGTGTTGTCCTTGATGAACTTGAATTTTGGCAAGCCATCCACAAGTTAGCTAAATTTATTTATCAACTCAAAATTAGAATGTTCTAGCCTTCTATGCCAAGTTCGGGTGTCATGGGAAATAAATATTAAACATTTAAAGTCTAGGTCATCCACTTTATTCAAGTCAATAACATAGACATTATAAACTCTTTCATCATTAAAAACTACTTTGTTATCATCAAGCCTACTAACAAAGAAATTTTTAGGATAAAAGGTCACTTTATTTTTCATATCAAATAATTAACTAAGGCTAAGCAAGTTTTGTTTTAACCTATCCACAAGCAACGCATGATGGATAAAAAAAGTTAGAGGGTTACCTATTTTGCTAATTTCCATTATCTTCCATTTAGCATTATCCTCAAATGTTACCTTAAGGATATTTAATTGGCCTTTATCTCTCATTATA
>CATIWM010155140.1:0-54730 GCA_949671775.1 Mallotus repandus | reverse complement strand
AACAAGATCATTTCGTTCCATTTTTAGTAAAATAGTGAAGGATATTCCATTAGTAATGAAAAAAGGGGTGGAGGGGATCCGTATATGTTGTTCAGGTCGATTAGAAGGCGCAGAAATCGCTAGAACTGAATGCGGAAAGTTTAACCAGAAAATAGATTATGCTCCTGTGGAAGTATCAACTCGTTACGGAATCTCAGGTGTCAAAGTGTGGATTTCATATAGTAAAAAAAAGGGGGGACATGCTATATCCGAAACGTACGAAATATAGTAAATATCGTAAAGGCAGATGTAGCACTAAAACACCCTAACATTGTGCGTTTTATCAGTGCATGCCGCAAGCCCATGGTTTGGTGTATTGTGACAGAGTATGCAAAGGGAGGGTCAGTACGGCAGTTTCTGACAAGGAGGCGGAATCAGACAGTGCCATTAAAATTGGCAGTTAAGCAGGCAATAGATGTTGCAAGGGGAATGGCATATGTCCATGAGCTTGGGTTTATACACCGAGATTTGAAGTCAGATAACCTTCTGATTTCTGCTGATAAGTCAATAAAAATTGCAGATTTTGGTGTTGCACGGATTGAGGTGCAGACTGAAGGAATGACGCCAGAAACAGGGATATACCGTTGGATGGCTCCGTAAGTCTTTGAACTCTTCTTGTGCATTTAGACATCTTCCATTTTTGTTAAACTAATTCTAGTATTTTTTTTTCTGTGGAAACCTTCTAATTTTTACGCCTCTAATTTCCTAAGATGATTTATACAAGTTTCCATGCTTATTGTTCCCTCTTGCTGTTCCATAAATATATTTCTGCATAAAAGGCAGTAATGATAGATTCTTATGGTTTGGTTTTTCACATCATTTTGCAATTGTCACATAAATAATAAATTAATGTGAGAAAGTTGTGGAGTGACCTGTATGTGTAGCTTGAGCATGTCCGTTGATATTTTTTTATTTGGATGTGGCACAAAGGGAGGATAAGGAAATCTTTGCATGAGAATATTCAAAAGTATTGCATTTGCATTGCTGAAATGGGTTAAGAGAACTGAATGGAGACTTCTATATTGGGCCCAGCTGAACCTTTGTCACGAACTCGGAAGGGATGGGGTTGACAATATATAATATCATCCATTTTCCTCCAATGTTGTTTTTTTTATGCGAGAGATATAAAAGGATTTCATTGTAACTTTACCATAGTGTTTGTTCCTGACATTTTCTCTTCTATCCAGAACAAAAAAAGCTTTAATAATTGTCACTATTGTGTTTAGTTTCATCTTTTTGCCCCTGGATATAAGATTATTATGGTATCATGGCATCATATATTGAGTGTTGGCAAAAGTGGATTTTAAATTTTGAACAAATGCTTTGTGAACACTTGAAATGTGACCACTTATAGGTGGAATCTCCTCTGACCTCTTTTTTCAGATTGTATAGTGAAGGAAATTTTCCTACCGACCTAGAAAACTTGGACCAGTAACATGTATATTTGATCTTTTTACTGTTTGTTTATGGTTTAAGAACCCTATGTGGGATTTTATCTTTCATTTGCTTTCCTAAGCCTTGTCCTAGGTTAATATTACCCGCACGTTTTAATGTCATTTGCAACTCACTAATGACTGCAATTTTTTAGCAGATTTTTCTGCAGGACTTGCCTTAGGGTGGGATTTGTTCATGTTGGGAATGTTGATTGTTTGACAGTGGAATTGGTATATCTGGCTTTAGGAATTCAGTTGTTTGACAGTGGAATTGGTATATCTGGCTTTAGGAATTCAGTTCTTTGACTTATAACTTGGGGGTTCTAAGTTGCGTGCATTGATTTTCAAGCATCATCATAAAACATGGCTTTCTGAGATCCAATGAGAAACTATAGGCAAATACGTAAAAGGAACATAAAACCTACTAGGAAATAATATGTAATGCAATGAGTGCTAAATCAGGTATATGTATGTAGTATCCTGGTGTATTAACTAGGCTGATCGCTTTAATTAGATACCAGAAAATCTGTAAAGCATCATACTGAAACTTCTCTTACCGTTTGGTTCTTGGAATTTCAACTTTTTTAAGGGATGTTTCTATTTTTTTGATATTTGTTTGTTCTTTCTATCCATTTTTTCGTGTTTTCATGTTCAGGGGCTTAAATATTGTTTGGCCATTTGCTCCTATCATTTAATTTAAAGCTTTGATTATGGAGTTTTTTGTTTGAATTATTATTTGTACTTTGTAACTGGGTGGAAATTTTGTGGATTAAATGAGCTTTGGGATCAAGAGATATATCCTAAACTGGGTGGAAACTAACGGGACTATTTGCAAAACTGGTACTTGTTTGTGGTCTCTTTCTGCTTGGCTAATTCGTAATTTTAAATCATGTGTTTGGATTTTTATGGAAGTCTCTTCTCTGTTGTATGTTGGCCTTTGATAATCTTGGTGGCTTGTGCAGTGTGTTTGATTTCAGTTGTAGTGATCTGTTTAGCAAGTGTTTTTGACAGTGATTCATCAATGCAGAGAGATGATTCAACATAAACCTTATACACAAAAGGTGGATGTTTATAGCTTTGGAATTGTGCTCTGGGAGCTGATAACAGGTTTGCTTCCCTTCCAGAACATGACAGCAGTGCAAGCTGCATCTGCTGTGGTGAACAAGGGTTTAAGGCCAATCATCCCAAATGATTGTGTACTTGTGCTAAGGGAGATCATGACTCAGTGCTGGGACACGAACCCTGATGTTCGTCCTCCTTTCACTGAGACTGTCAGGATGCTTGAGAATGCTGAAGCGGAGATCATGACTAGTGTGCGCAAGGCACGCTTCAGATGTTGCATGACCCATCCCATGACGGTTGACTGATCCAGAATATGAGAAGGGAAAACAGATGTTGAAGATAATAGAAAGAAAAAGCTAAAAAATATAAACTGTAGTATGAATATTTATATATATATATATGTATGTTGGTGTATGTAAATTTTTTTTTTTTTTTAAAGATGAAGAAGAAAACCATTTGTACTGCCACTGAAAAAAAAAAAAAAAAAGCATTTAGACTGCATGTTTCTGATTTTCAGATTGTGATGGACTAGCTATGGCGGAATCAGTGTTGCAATGCTGGTTGTTGGTGTAGTGGCCAAATGTGCAAATGGGACTTCAGCGTTTTGTTCTGGACCTTTTCATTTTTTTTCCCTAACTTCTCTTTTTTAATATTAAATTATATTGGACATGTTATAAGTACAATTAAAATTTATAATTTTTAAGTACAATTAATTCTATAAATTAAAAGAATTAATTTTAATAGTTAACTAACTAATAAAATTGATAATTTTTTTAAAAAATATATATAATATAATTATAAAGTTTTAAACAGTAATTTTTTTAAATTTTAAAAAAGATCAATTTTATTCGATAATATAAATAATAAATTGATAGTTGATTTAAAATTTAATTTTAATAATTGAATATAAAATTTATTCATTAATTTAATTTTAATGATTAAATAATAAAAAAATTATTTTGATTGATGAAAAACTTTAAAACTTACTCATCCATTAAACTCAAACTTTTTTTTTGAAAATATTAAACTCAAACTTTTAAATTGATGAATAAAGGGTCAATTGTGGATTTGCTATTTATTTCAACGAATAAAATTGGTTTTTTTAAATATATATCAATTAGTTGTAAAATTTTAAAATTTAACAAAAATTTGAATCATATATTTTTTTTGAAAATTACATGAATTTATATCTATAATAATTTAAAACAAATCTATTGTCAATTTAAAAATTTATTAAATAAAATTTAAAATAATATGTAACTATATATTATTCAAAATTATTATATTTTAAATTCTAAAATTTCAACTTAAATATTTATATTCAAATACATTCTAATAGAAAAATGGGCTAAATAATAATAATAATAATAACGAAAAGTATTATCTTGAAATATAAAATAGGGAAATTGTTCTTATAATTTATAAACATGATAAAAGAAAAAAAAATAGAAAAGAAGGAGAGGAGCATATAATACAAATACGCTACACGCATTGTTACAGGATGGAGGAGAGAACTTTGACAAGCTAAAGCTGACCCAAAAAAAAAAAAAGAAAAAGACACGTGTAAGAAAAGAAGAGCGAGTGAAAAGATGGAAAGATAGGGGCGAGTAAGAGTGGCAACGGTCACAATAAAAACGAGGCCTTGGAAAGTAAATGAGAAACAAAGACTGCTCCCCCGTCTGTCTTCCTTTGGCCTTTGAGTTTTGAGTGGGAGGAAGGATTGGCAAGCACCAATCTTCATCTTATTTTTAATCTTCTGCTTCTTTTGGGTCTTTGGGTCTTTGGGTTTTAGCTCTTTCTTTTTTTAAAAAAAAAAGAAGTTTCATCTTTCTTCTTATTTTATGATCGGGTCGGTGCTGTTCTGCTATTCACAAATCAGGTACACTTCTCTTTCTTTTTGATGGTGTTGATGATGATTTTTTGTTCAATTCGATTTGTATTTGACTTCCAATTTTATTATTGTTCTGCATTTGTATTCTTTTAAGCTGTATTGATCAACCAAAATCTTCTCTTCCTTCGTGATTTTTATATCCTAATTGCCTGATCTATATCTTTAAACTCTTCTTTTATTTTTTTTCCAACCTAATATAATCATATATATTTATATTTCAAGTTCCCTGTGTTTTCAAAAAAATTTCTTGCCTTTTCATTTTCTATTTGCAATTTTTCCTAATTAATATTTATTTATTTATTTATACTCAGTAGCTTTATTTCATTCAACTGTCAATGACAATTTTACTTCAAGCTTCTTATATTAGTTTGGGGTTTCATTTAGATTATTAATAATGACTTGACTTACAAAGTTCTCTTATTTCCTGGTTTTAGGGTACCTCTTCTGGAGAATGAGTTCTCTGATGAGTTTGGGATAAGATTCTTTACAGTCTCTCTGTGATTGATTTCAATTTCTCAATACCAGTTTCATTCATGATTGGGAAGATGGTGGAAGGCCCTAAATTTACAGGACTTATTGGTGGAAATAATAATGACAATGAAAACAACTACTACGATTTCACTCAGGGCTTCTACCAAAAACTTGGCGAGGGTACAAACATGTCCATTGACAGTCTACAAACTAGCAATGCTGGTGGCTCTGTCTCTATGTCTGTTGACAACAGTAGTGTGGGTTCCAATGACTCTCTAACCCACATCTTAAGCCACCCAGGTTTAAAACCTGTCAACCACCACAACTACAGTGTCTCAGTCGGCCAGAGTGTGTTTCGCCCTGGCAAGGTCTCCCTCGGTCATGCCCTAAATGACGATGCATTAGCCCAGGCTTTGATGGATGCCCGATACCCAACTGAGGGCTTGATGAATTATGACGAATGGACGATTGATTTGAGAAAACTCAATATGGGAACGGCTTTTGCCCAAGGTGCTTTTGGAAAATTGTATAGAGGAACATATAATGGGGAGGATGTTGCAATAAAGATATTGGAGAGGCCAGAGAATAGCCCTGAGAAGGCACAAGTGATGGAGCAGCAGTTTCAGCAGGAAGTCATGATGCTTGCAACACTAAAACACCCTAACATTGTGCGCTTCATCGGTGCATGCCGTAAGCCCATGGTCTGGTGTATCGTGACTGAATATGCGAAAGGAGGGTCAGTTAGGCAGTTTCTAACAAGGAGGCAGAATCGAGCGGTGCCATTGAAATTGGCAGTTAAGCAGGCACTGGATGTTGCAAAGGGAATGGCATATGTTCATGGGCTTGGGTTTATACATCGGGACTTGAAATCAGACAACCTTTTGATTTCTGCTGATAAGTCTATAAAAATTGCAGATTTTGGTGTCGCACGTATTGAGGTGCAGACTGAGGGAATGACGCCAGAAACAGGGACATACAGATGGATGGCTCCGTAAGTCTCCAGGCCCTACTAAGCGTTTTTTGTTGTTCCTTGTGCTAATCTTATTACTTATTTCTTTTTTGATTCTTTATCCTCCTAATTGCCTTTGGGTGATTTATAAATGTCTTCATGCTTATTGTTTCATTCGCTGTATCATAAATGTGTCTCAGCTTGAAAGGCAGTATTATAGGTTCTTCAGGCCACTTTGATTTTCAATATTGTTGTTTGGGATTTTTACTTAACTAAAAGGGAAGCCGTATGAAAAAAGGTGTTGACAAGTGACCTGTATTTGTTCTTGTGCATAATTGGCTTGTATGTGTAGCTTGTGAATTTGCCTTGATTCATTATAACTCTGTAATTTGGAAGGATTACAAAGAAAAAAAAAGGTAACTTGTGTTTGAGATTCCTCCCTTGGGTCCACTGGCATTTTCATCTCAAGTTGGAGAGGGTGAAGCATTTGATCCTACTTCCTAGGAGACACATAAAGGATATATCTTTTTCTTTTACTGAGTTTGGTAATCAAATATCTATTTAAAATGCTATCGAGATATAAAAGATGCCAACTATATCTTTAGTTATCTCTTTAACTAGGAATGAAATATAGGGGTTTGGAACGGGGAAGAACCTTTATGAAACAGGCAGGTCATCCACTGCTTGGATTTTAGGATTTGTAACACAAGTTTCTATGCAATCATTGCCATAATAATTTGGTCTTTTGCAATTAGAAAGAGAAACATATTTTAGTAATTCCTCCTGGGATGCATGGCTAAGGCTCTCGTTTCTTCTAGAAAAAGGGAAAAAAGGAGAAATTCTTATGCATGGTGCTGAAAGATATGAAGAAGGTACTGCATCAAGTTGTTCCACTACTAATGATATTTAAATTGTGTAGTAGCAATATAGTAGGATCAGTTTGAGCAATAAATAGGCAAACAGGAAGTGTCATAGAGGGGGCCTCCTGCTGAGTAAAGTTTATGTGCAAATTCTTAAAAGGAATACATTTCCCAAGAAGTCAGAATTAAATTCAATGAGTGCTAACCAGGGCTATATGCATGTCCTATCATGTTGTGTTTACCAGTCTGATCTCTTTAATATTATTCCATACATCACCTAGCATTCTGAAGGTTTCCTCTCACCTTTTGGTCCTCGAAGTTTTAACTTTGTTCTTAATGTTTCTGGCTTTCTTTTCTTATATTCTTGATTGTTCAATTTGTTATTGAATCTTCATGTTAATTTTTCAGTTAATGAGCAGTTCTTTTGCTCACGTTCTTATTTTAAAGAAGAAATGATACGATGTTCCTTCTTGCTGTATTGTTATGTTAATCGCTTGTATTAGTTGGTTTGTTTAAAGGTGTCTCATCCCAAGAAAGAAAGAGAACCTTAGCCATGCCTACAACTCTTTCATTCTTTTTTTTAAAAAAAAATTATTTTTTGAGTGCTCTTCTTCTCTTTATATAAAATTATAGTAGATATATAATTATAGTCTTTAGCCAATCAGAAATTTTAAAAAGATAATTGGAACCTTAACAAGAATTAAAATTTAGGGGTTGTTTGGTTCATACTTTGGAATTGAAATTGGAATGAAGATGAATTGAAAATGGAATGAAAATTTTAACAAAGTGTTTGGTTTACAAAGGAATCAGTATCCTAATCAATCTTATGTATATATGAACATATATTAAATAATAATTATTATATTTTTTTTATTACTTCAAAAAATATTATATTTCATAAATTTTAAAGATATATGACAATATTTAAAATTTTAATTGATTTATAATTAATTTGACTTGATTTTATGAGAATAAAAAATCAACCCTTACAAGGGGGGAATGGGTGATTCTCATTGATGGGGAATCCATTCTTATTTTATGCAAAATTTTAATGAACCAAACACCAGGAATTTGAATCACTCATTCTGATTCCCCACCTTATTTTTTATGAAACAAACGACCCCTTAGTTAATTGTGTTGGCCTTTTGGTTTATTATGGTTTGTGTGAGTGTGTGCGTGAACTATTTACCTTAACCATCTACTTCTGCAAGGCAAAGGCTTGAAACCTGCTATCTGTGAATTAGCATCTTTTGGAACTTCCTCAGGTTTTTCCAATTTCTGATGGAGAGTTCTGGAAACCAGATATTTCATAGAAGTTTCACAACATCTTGCAAAAGGGGAGGTACAAAAATGGTGTCGCTGATTGTTTTGATCTCTGTTTGAATTGAAGCAACTTGGGGAATGAAAAGAAATAGTCTAAATTGGAAGATCAATGGTCTATTCCTGGGGTGTTACTTATTCTTGCCTGTTCTCTTTCTGCTTTGCTAACTGCTACTTTTATTATATGTTTTGGTTTTTGGTGAAATTTGTTCTCTGCTCAGTGTTTGCCCTTGGTAATGTTGGCAGCTTAGACTGTGATTTCTTACAACAGCAATTGCTGGTCTATGTTGTGGATTGTGTTGTAACAATTGTATTTCATGTTTGCTTTGCCCTTTCATGCAGAGAGATGATTCAGCATAGACCCTACACACAAAAGGTGGATGTTTATAGCTTTGGAATTGTGCTTTGGGAGCTGATAACGGGTTTGCTTCCCTTTCAGAACATGACAGCAGTGCAGGCTGCATTTGCTGTGGTCAACAAGGGCGTAAGGCCAGTCATCCCAAATGACTGTCTACCTGTACTGAGTGAAATCATGACTCGGTGCTGGGACACCAATCCTGAAGTCCGTCCTCCTTTCAGTGATATTGTCAGGATGCTTGAGAACGCTGAGACTGAGATCATGACTACTGTGCGTAAGGCACGCTTCAGATGTTGTATGACTCAACCCATGACAGTTGACTGATTCAGAATATAAAGAGTGAGAGATGATATGAATGAAACCTGAAAAATATAGACTGAAGCAGTACGGCTTATATGTTTGTGTATGTATCAGTTTTTCTTTTGTTACCTACGTTTTTCAAGATAGGGAGAAGTTAACCATTTAGACTGCTGGTTTCTGGTTTTGGGTTGTCAATTGTAATGTGTAGCAATGCTGAAGGTTGTTCGTAGTTCTAGCAGTTCGAGGAGCATTTATATCTTACTTCTGTAGTTAATATATGGTGCCTGCGATCTACATTGTTGTTGATTGTTCCTGTTATATAAGAAATGCAGGTTATCTCCATGGATTAATATATGCCCTTCGTCTGAATTCCTCTGCCAATATATGTCCAATTGTATTTGTGTTGTCTGCATCTCTGGATGTGAATCAAGTCTCAATCTCTGCAGTTGATTTATTACTGAAGGTGTAGGCAGGTGCATGCGTGCTTATACCTGCAGTGAAAAATGCATCCAAAAAGAGTTGCAGCCTATAAAAGGAAAGAAAGATCATGTGTATGATGTATAAAAGAAGGAAACGAGAGATGAAGGAAAGAACGCTTGTGCAACGGTTGTAAGAGGTATGGTATTTTTATCGAGTAGAGATGATCGTTGCTAATTAAGAGGGATTTTCTTGTTTAGACCATGGCAATGTGGTCGTATATATACGCGTCTTGTGGTTTTTTTGGATTATATGCAATTTTTTTTTTCCCATTTTGTACATGGTGTTTAGTTGATGCCTTGACTCTCCGATTACAATATATTTGTCCCTTCTTTATTTTCAATGAGGTGAAACAGAAGTGATACTGACATCTTAATGCCATTGGCATATATAGTAATGTTGGGATTGAGAAGAAGCATGACCATTTTTATTTATAATGGAAATAATAGATGAACATTTGGAAGAAACAAAGCGGGTGTGGTAATGAAGAGCAACTTTTACATCCGTGCATAAGAAAAAGAAATGGATGTGAATAAACATTTAAGGGTTGTGAGGGTGGAGGCGAATGGGAAGGCCCTTAGCAGGAATGGGGAGAGGATCAACGATAATCTTCTCCTCAGGAAGCAGCTTCTCCCATCTGAACTTTTTGACAATGTTGTGCAAGAAAACCAGAATTTCGAGTCTAGCATATTCTTTACCAGGGCACATCCTTGGTCCGCCTCCAAAAGGAACGAACGTGTAAGGGGCAGGTCCGCTGCCATCAAACCTTGACGGGTCAAATTTGTCTGGTTCTGGGAAACACTCGGGGTTTCTGTGCGTGGAGTTGGCACCCCAGTATAACTGATCATATATCAAGGCAGAAATCATATATATATAATTAGGTAATTGAACACATATAATATACACTCATGCATGCATTTACCAAGTAAACCAACCTTCCATCCCTTAGGAATAGCGAAACCTGCAAAGGTGAAGTCTGTCATGGCCTCTCTGAAGGCTCCTTGTAAAGGAGGAGCAAGCCTCATCACTTCACATGCCACGTTCCATGAATACCTCATTTTTTGTATGTCTTCCCAATTCAGCAGCTCTCCAGCTGCTTTTGCTTTTGCAATTTCCATTTGTTCTGCGTGCGATTATATATTATATATATATACTTATATAATTTATCATTAACAACTAATAAGATAAAGATAAAAAACTACGCATGCATATATATCTAACTCATTTCATTTCATATAGTACTGTACATATCATGTATCATTGATATATATATATATATATAGTATATGAATATTTACCTTCTAACACATTATTGTACACGTGAGGCAATTCTGCTAGATACTTGACGATAAACGTTATAGCAGCACTGGCTGTGTCGTGGCCTCCAATAAGCAAACCAAGAATCTTATCAGCTATTTCCATTTCATTCATATACTGCCCATTTTCGTCGGCTGTGGTTAGCATGTGTGACAATATATCTTGTGTTGGGGATGCATTATTCTCGGCTAGATCAATTTTCCTTTGTTTGATCATCTTTGACATCTCCTTTCTTACCAAATTTGATGCTTTGATCCCCCGGTTAAAGGGCGTTCCTGGAAAATCGATAGGTATTGATATAATCCCTGATGCCAAAACATCGAATGGCTTTGCAAACTTTTCAATTTCCTCCCGATCTTCCATACTTAGAAACAATCGACAGGCTAACCAGAAAGTATACATCTTAGCTAGAGGGAAAACTGTGACTTGCTGTTTGTTGTCCCATTCAAATGCGAAGTGCCTTTGTGCAATAACATCCATGACACTTATGTATCTCTGGAGTGCTTCTGGTTTCAGAAATTGAGGTAGGAGCTTTCTCATTCTCTTGGCCTCCTCCTGCGAAGAGGTTTGGGTAGAGGAAGGAAAGATTTTGTTAACAGAGTCAGGCCACCATGCAGTGACGAGCTTATTCTCATTGGAGAACAAGAACTTGTTCCCCGCTGCCCCGCAAAACACAGCTGCTGGCTCCAAAAGCAACGAGGTCTTGAACACCTTATTTGAGAACTTTTCCATTCGATCAAATATGAACTTTTCAGGATGACCCTTTCGCCCGGTGCTCAGGAACTCTATGCTTTCGCCAATGAGTGGCCAACCGGTACTGCCAGGTGGGAAATTCTTCGAGGCATTGGAAAATTTGTATTTGTAGATGATGTACGAGACTGAAAGAGAAAGTGTGACGACGACTACGGCAAAGGGAAGCATGTCCATCTTGTGTTATTTCACAATATCCGTTTCCTGTTTAATGCAAGCAATCAATGAAGGAAAACAGGAGCTTGCTTGCTTTGGTAGAAATTTTGGTCAGCAGATTTGGTTTATGTACCGAGAAATTGCAGCACAAAAGTTCAAGGAGTGGCATCCATATTACTACTATTATCAAGAAAGATCCATAGCCAAACCTATGTACAAAACTAAAGCCGGCTGGAAAAGATCCTTTAGTTCTTATTTACACATTATTCCATAAATTAATTCTAGCTAATCAATTAGCACAAATATAATTTCACCACTAAAAGAAATATACGACTTTTGACTTTTTGACAATTTAATTGTGACCTATTACATTTAACAAATTAATACATATTTTTCTTTTTTTTATTTAATTTACATTTTTAAATTCATGCATGTAAAACAAATATTTAAACAATGAGTATTAACATTAATTTTCTAATTAAATTGATATAAATGTTATTGCTTATTTTTATATAATGAAGATATAGTTAAACTCATCTTACAAACGGTATTTATTCTCATCATAAGTGTGATCCATTGTTTCTAATATGTGTAAAAAAAATATTAGATTAAGGTATATTTTTTTTCCTAACATTTGTAACGAGAAATAAATTTACCTTTTAAAAATTTAAGAACATTTAAATACAACAAATTTAAATTTTTATCTGATAAATTGTTAAATAACCGTTTATTTTTATCTGATAAATTTTTTTTTATGCTCGTGGGATCTATTAATAGTAATATTAAAAGATTTTACATCTATCCTATTTCAAAAAAAAAAAATAGGAATATTTAAATAAAAGAAACTCATCTCATCCGATATAAAATTTTGATTTTTTATTCACTCCCAAAATAAAAATAAGTATTTATTTATTTTTTTGTCCATCTTATTCTAGTTTCTTACATTTAAATAAATATTTATTAATTTTTATTTTGAGAGTGAATGAAAAAAGGAAAAATTTACATAGAATGAAAGGAATTTTTATTTAAATGTTTCTAATTTTTTAAATGGGATAGAATTTTTTTTTAAAATTCTGATAGAAAACTAGATGGGAATTCTTTTAATATTGTATTAGTATTTGTAGATTTCATGAGTATGAAAAATAAATGATTATTTAATATTTTTGTTAGATGAGGAGTTTAAATATTTTTTTAAGGAAAAATTTGTTCCTTGTTATAGATGTTGGAATGTAAATGTACCTAATATTTTTATTTATGTATGTCAGCAACATTGAGACTGCACACTATTCAAAACCATGTATTTGCATCTCGAAAAATATTATATGAGATTGGGACAAAACGTGAAGAATGTAATTGTACTCTTTCCCTTCCATTTATTTTGGTCCCTGTTAATAATTTTGGTTTCTGGCTTGGGCAAGAAACTGCATTGAACGAACAAATGAAGGAATCAAAACCTGCGCCCCCAAACAACGACGACAACACAAGCGTATGTACAAATTAAAGAATGTTTTGCAACTCATGTCACGCAGTTTTCTAGAAATGTACCTGAAAGGTTTGTTCGTTTGCAAGTCCCTTCTTCGCCAGGCCGATAGTGACAAACCTTTTCAGGTCCACAGGTAATTGAAATACGGTTTGAAAGCCTGTGTCAGATATAAGACATATTCCTCTGCTTTGGATCTATCAAATCCATTAAATTATATGATACGTCCCTCTGTTTTGTATCTATTAAAGTTGCAATGGAAAGTTCCAACCCAACCAAGGGTTTGTAATAGTCTTACATTCCATGCTATAGTATTCATAGCTTTTACCGCTATATATAGCATGGTTGTTAGAACCTGCTACCCAAAATCTCCCATTTCACCAATTTATTGTTCTACAAGTCCGTCTCTCCATGCATTAATTATTCTCTCACGGTTACAAGGACAGTAATGCATTGAGAATGTTCCCTTTAGTTTCTATAAATCACAATATGTTGCCATGAACATGAAGCAACGACAATGCATCCTATACCTTAATTGGAACAATCCTAATTGACAATGAGATTAGTTATCTAGAGATTTCTACTCCACTTTCTCGTTTAAGAGATTAGAGAACCGTTTGGTTGCAAAAAACATTTCCCTAGATCAAAACTTTATGTCACACAATTGGAATTAACCAAGTTCTGCTCCCCATCCAACATATCCAAGTTGCCATTTACAGCGTCCACAAAAAGTTTAGCGAAAGATGGGTGGGGAGAAGTAGTTTGGTATTACACTTGGCAACTAACTGGTGAGACATATTGGGATATTTTATCTTGTAGCAGCTCTAGCACTCATCGACGAATGGTAGGTAGTGCTTCGCTGTTTTCTATAAGATGTGTAGACATCATCATATTGACTTGCTTCATTAGGATCAGCTGTTGCCCCAAGCCCCAGTCTTCCTGAGCCCGTGGATCCTATTTTTCGCTCCACACTTCCATCAGCATAAGTCCCAGTCTCTGGGTCAACCTGTAAGTTCGGGGGTGGAGGGATGCATGCTCCTCCTTTACGAATAGGAGGATCCCTTTCATACTCCTCATCCTCATCTTGCAAATGAGAGTTCACCAATCCCTCGATTGGGTTAACCTCTCCAATCTCTTTAAAGAATTTTGATACTCGCTCTAGAATTTCTGATGGGGATACATTGGATGGAGGTATAACGGTTGGGATGTCCAAAGGACTCAAAGGAGAATAGGGCACCCCACTGCCAATCTGCATCTTTTTTACCATCCCAGGAATAAGACCGGGTGGGAACAAAGGATACGGCGGCAATTTTTCACCAACATCAGCAGGAGGTCCTTGCAATGAATGTGGAGCAGGTTGTTGATTGACTGGTTGACCAGAAGAATTTATGGGCATGGACCCTGGAAGAGCACCTGCATGAGCAGAACTTGGCATAAACTGTTGGTTTCCAATGGACGGTGGCATGACAAGGGGCAGTTGTCTATCAGGACGCTCCTCATCTGGCATACTTTGCCTATCAGGCTGCCATTGTGGAGCATTATGGTTTGATATTTGCTGAGTAAAGCCTGCAGGGAAGAAAACTATCATTGGAAAAGTATCCGTAGATAACTGTTAAAGCCAAAGTTCAAAAATGCAAAAATTAAAACTAAAGCCAGACTTGCGCTTATGTCTCTTAGTACAACTATCGGCTTGCAAAATCTACTGGCATACTTTTTGGGTGTCAAAAAGGTTAGTGGGGGTAGAAAAAGCTACCTGCAGCAGCCAAGGAATCTGAAGTAGTAGATAATTCTTTCGGGGGCCCTGGAAAAGAATTTGCTGGTGGTCCACCAATCATCTCACCTTCAAGTGCATAAATAGTATCTTGATCATAAACCTCCTTGGAAGCCCAGAACTGTAGAATTTTCTGCAACCGTGGCTGATTCTCATCTTTATTTTGGGGGTTATGATACACTCTTGCAAGCATGGGCCCCAGAACCGGCTTGAATGCAAGGGCTTCATTATCAAGCTCATTGATGTTGACCCTCCTCTGCAAACTGCAGGTAGAATAGCAAAGAGGTCAAGACCTGGCCTAAACTGGACGATTCAGATCTTACAATCAAAACATGTGCAAGATAAAAAATGCATACAGGAGACAAACAAAACATAGACCGGAAGCAAAATGCAACCAAGCACAAAAGGAAATCTACAGGTGCTAGTATTAAGAACCAAGTACTCTAGGCTATTCCAGCAAAAAAAATTCCTTTCTTCCTATTAAAGAGCCTTTTCTCAAATTAGAAAACCGAACAGAAGGAAAGTAACAACTAGGCATGACCACATTCATTAACTGCTGGTTCAAGGCTCAAAAAATGTTATGGACCTTAACTGGTCCTTAAAGAGTCAATTCAGTTACGGTTCATTGAACCAATGATTCCAGTTCAGTTGATGATAGTTACGGTTTATTATGGTTAAGATTTGATTTGCTTATGGTTACGATTCATGAACAGTTTGATAAAAAATTTAATTTTCAAATTACCAAATCTAAGTTCTTTCACCCCAGACCCCAGTATCAAACAAATAACAAAAAAATATTATGATTATAAGGCTAATTTCAGTGAAACTAATGTAAAAGTTTGACAAATCTAATTTACTTTAAATTATGATACATATATAGTAAAACCTTCAAAACAAAAATTATCTAACAGAAACAATTTAAATATGTTTTTAAATGTCTTTTACAATTAACAAGAATTAGTATATATATTTTTTGGAGGCAGCTCTAATTTTTTTTCACGGTTTGAACTGGAACCAGACTGCCGATTCCAGTTCAGATTCATAAATACATGAACCTTAACTGGAACCTGATTCTATGATACAGTTACAGTTTGGAATCATTTGACAGGGTTCTGGCTCACTGAACCGCTAATTCACAGTTCCGGTACAAATCATGGTTATGTCTAGTAACAACTCTTATTTCCCATTGATCCTCAAGGACCATATACATGTGAAAGCCATTAAGTAGTAGAATGATTACATACCATCCATGCAGCAGGTTAAAGAAGAAATAACTCAGGGATTAACACAAAATGTTCTCGTCTCACCTTACCTTGCATCCAATTGAACCAGTATTACCAGAAATCACCGCATGCCTAGTAACTTGCAGTATTAAACAAGTTGGATTGTAAAACCATGAGCAAATTAAATTGCTAGAACCAACAATAGCAAGTAAACAACTTTTTCCCCATAAAATTTGAAAATCTATTAGTTACAGTGCTGCAATTGATTTTGGAATTCAGATTTTTTGTAGCATTGAAGTTATTAGCATAGTGTTGGAAATTTGAACTACAATACTCATACTCTCATAGCTTCATACGATATTGGAAAAACTTTTTGATTTCATTGTAGTATGATGTTACACATTGCCCATGTAATACTTTAGAATCTTATCAGCACATTCATATTCACAATAACTATATCTTGATTCTACTTGGGGAAATAAAGAATACCCTAACCAGGACACATTTCATAATGAGGAAACTTCTGCATTCCCACTTTTTATTCATGTACAGGAATGGCCAGCATTCCAGAAAACCTTGGTTGAGCTCCAAAAAAAAAAAAAAAAAAAAAAAAAACAAATTAAGCATTCTTGAGAACAACATGCCAGAAATTGGGTTAGTTTTTTATTCTCCTCAAAACTGATTGGAAATTCCTTGAATAGCATTGATGTATACAAACAGAATTTTAAGAATACCTTATGTTTTAAGAATGAAGCCCAAACTGAATCAATCATGATAACGAAAATTTATAAGAAACCATTGGAGCTAACTGTATTATTCAGTTTAAAAAGCAATCAGGTTTTGATATTAGGGGGAAAAAGGGAAAGAAGCTAGTGTAGTTCTAATAACATACCTGTCAAAAAGAATATCATTAGCAAGATAAATAATGTGCAGCTGCCTCTCAGAATCATCTACAGCAAAAACTCTGTCCCTTAGTGCCTCAGCAAGTGCTGGTGCAAATGGAGATCTTTGCATGAACCAAGTCTTGGCACCTTTGATAGACTCCTTGGTGCCATTGAGACTGTTAAGCACATTATTGAGCTCCATGGCAACGTCAGGAGGAAGTGGACCAGAAAGACCTTTGAAGGACTTGGACGACTGATCAAAATCAAGTCGTCCATGAACTCCAAAGGGATGAGAGTGGTGATGGTGATGCTGCTGTGGATCATAAAAGGGAGGAAAGGAAGGTTGGTGCATTGGGGGAGCGCCCAGCATTGAGGGTGAAGGGCCAACAGCAGGGTTCATCATGGGGTTTTGAAGGGGATGCATCGTTGGCAAGGAAGAAGGCGGGAAAGGAGGGGTGAATGGTCCACCTGGGGGATGCGTAGATATCCAGAGCTTGTAACGGTAGTAGTTATGGCCCTCACCCCCAAAGAGAAAACTATAAGCAGGGTTATCCTGCTGCTTCTCACGGATCATGACTTCAAATTCGGGGCCATTCTTGATGGCATATTCAACAAGCTTGTCGATACGCTTTTGGAGGTCGGGATCAGATGGAGGAGGAGCGGGAGGCGGAGGAGAATCATAAGGGCCATGTAAAGGAGAAGGGTAGAGGTGAGGAGGTAAATGTGGTGGGAAAGGATGGGGAGCGTGCTGTTGGTGAAGAAGATGAGGATGCGGAGGAGGGTGAGGGGGAGGAGGCGCTTGCTGCTGCTGCTGCTGCGGTTGCAAGTGGGGAGGGTACGGGAACTGTTGGATAGTAGGATGGGGAGACATAAATGGAGGTGGAGGAAACTGCTGATGTTGAGGATGAAATCCGAACTGTTGCTGCTGCGGTTGCAAATTGGCTGTCTGTCGGTGCTGGTGCTGGTGCTGCTGGGCGAACGCCATAGCGGAAGCTGCTGCTGCAGCATAATCATGTGGTTGTCGTTCCATGAACCTGAGATTTTTTCGAGATAATAATAATGATAATAATAATAAGCTAAAAGCAAATAAAGAGAAGTAATTTGATGGGTAACTAACTAAGGCAAATCTAGAATTGATGCTTACAAAATTAGAGAGACAAAGAAAAGAATATATAGAGAGAAACATCATTCCATTACAGCAATACAGCAACATGTACCTTGGGAATTCAAACACGCAGCACAAGCAGAAACGGAAGTGCAACTATTATGAACAATAACCCAATCAATAAACCAACCGACGTGAGAATTAATGCTTCTGCTTAGGGTTTGGTTTTGGCCTTGAGTCTGCACAACAATTTCGAGGACGAAGACGACACACATCTCATCTGTCAATCCAACGGCATCGTTTCATCCGAGCAAAAGTTTGAATCTTGGGCTTCGCTTGTGCTGGGCCCTTTCTTTTTCCGCTATATAACATACTATACGATAAATAATAAATAAATCTGATTCCTAAAACCCCAAAGCCCTGCTGTTCCTGTGCTGCTGCTGCTAAAACTTCTCTGCCTCTGCCTCTCCTCCTCTTAATTTGGTCTCCACCGCCAGCAACAAAACCATAGAGGAATAGATTATAGAATGGATGAGAGGCGATGAGATGATTCTTCGCTTTTTATTATCTTCTTCTTCCTCCTCCTCCTTCCATTCTTCAGCTTCGTCTCTTCATCCTTTCATGGCCAAGGTGAGTTCCTTCTCCTCCATTCATTTGTCATTTTCTTTTTCTTGGCTATGCCTCTTGTTTTCTTTATTTGCTTCCTTTTTATCTTCTTCTTTTTTTTTTTTTGGTGATTTGAATCCTTCCTATTTGCTTAATATTTTGGTGCTTAGCTTCTTCCTTTATTGTATTGTCTTCTTTTTGTTTATACATGAACACTGCATGCATTTGCTTTTTGGTTTTCAAACTTATGGCCATTTTTTTCCTATGTGACAGTTGCAGTGCAGGGCACTCCAGAATCATCCAACCTTTCACTTGCCTTCTTTGTCATTTGGTGGTCCTTTTTCCTTGCGACCGCCTACAAGACTAAGACTGCCATCCATTGTCTCTATTAACGCTTCAAAGCTTCCCACCTTTGTCCCTTGCTCTGCCTCTACTGCTGCTGCTGCCTCACTTGGTCCCTCCTCTTTAACACCTCCTCCTTTCAATTTATTCTTTTCTTATTCCTCCTCTTCCATTACCAATAACGATAACAAGCGCCATTTTTCTCAAGTCTCTGCTGCTCCAAAAAATGTTGCTGCCTTTGCCAAATACTGGAACAAACCAAAACAACCACTCTCTCCTCATCTTAATAATTCCAATACCAATACCAATACCAAAGCTATTGCTAAAGCTAAAGCTAAAGCTGAAGAAGCTGCTGCTGCTCCTGGTTCCATCACCTCCGCCCAACATGCCATTGCAAATGTCAACCTCCAAGAATCCTCTGCTTCTACTTCTCCTATTACCTCCAAAGTTACTACCAAAAAGAAGAAGCAATCCAAATCCAACTCTAAAAAGAAAGCTGCTCTCGCTGACTCTTCTCGGCGTAACAATTCCATTACCACTCCAACTACTCTAAATTCCACTCCGGCTTTACAAGAGGTCAGCAGCTGCTATATTTATACTTATTTTTGCTGAACAATCGTTTTTTTTCCCTTTGCTCTGTTCCAGAATTTTAACTAACAATTCCAGTTTTCTCAAACCCAAGGACTTGCTTGAAGATGCTTCTCCTTCAACAAAACGCCAGTCCAACAAGAAAAGCAAAAACCTTATTGCTAAGAGTAAATCTGTCAAAACTATTAAGGAATCAACAGACAAACCAAAACCTCAACCCATGGGCAAACTCAAACCTTTTCCGCAGGGGGCACTAAAGCCGCTATATCCTCCTATTGGGAAATCTGTTGTGGTTGTTGAGTCCCTTACAAAGGCAAAGGTCATTCAGGGGTACCTCGGTGATATGTTTGAAGTTTTGCCTAGCTATGGTCATGTAAGGGACTTGGCTGCCAGGTCTGGGTCTGTGCGCCCTGATGATGACTTTAGTATGGTATGGGAGGTTCCTTCTGCTGCCTGGACTCATCTTAAGAGCATCAAGGTTGCACTCAGCAGGTACATTTTTTTTTGGCTACCCAAATTGATCATTAACAATGTTTACATCTTTATGAGCATGTACATGTGGTTAAAAAGAATGCAGTGTTTTTTGTGCTTATTTCTGGCAACCTAAGATGTAACTTTGAAGGTGAGGTAAACAATTGGTTGCTATTCCCATCGTCATCATAATCATAAAGTTATCAAAAATGTGCTTTTGATAGAAGGTGGCTCATGGTGCCTCTTGCTCCTTGTTCCGCAGAGCAGAAAATCTTGTACTTGCATCAGATCCTGATCGTGAAGGAGAGGCAATTGCATGGCATATTATTGAGATGTTGCAACAACAGGATGCCTTACATCCAGGGGTTAATGTGGCAAGAGTTGTCTTCCATGAAATAACTGAGGAATCCATAAAAAATGCTTTGCAAGCTCCAAGAGAAATTGACTTAAACTTAGTTCATGCTTATCTTGCGCGGCGTGCTCTTGATTATTTAATTGGATTCAACATTTCACCATTGTTATGGAGGAAATTACCAGGTTGCCAATCAGCTGGACGTGTCCAATCAGCTGCTTTATCTCTTATATGTGACAGGGAAATGGAAATTGACGAATTTAAATCACAAGAATATTGGACTGTTGAGGTTGAACTATACAAAAAGGATCCAAGCTTTTCAGTGAATACACACTTGACCCATTTTGACTCAAACAAGTTGAATCAGCTTTCTATTAGCTCTCACACAGATGCAAAGGTTATTGAACAGAATATAAAATTTGCAACGTTTCTTGTTGCTGGTGCTAAAGTAAGCAAAATGAAGAGGAACCCTCCCACACCTTATATAACATCAACTCTTCAACAGGATGCAGCAAACAAATTACATTTTCCTTCACTATACACAATGAAGGTTTGATGGCATTTACGGTTTTCTTTCATTAAATATTGAAATTTATCAACACCTGTCATCTAGTATTGCATCACTTTCTCTAAATACTTAATAATTCACAACTTTGGACAGCTGATGCAGTGTCTCAATAGGTAATGATGGCCTGGATCAGAATGCTGTTTTCAGCTACCATTATCATGGCATAGTGCACTGTTGCTAGTATTAAAAAGCATAATATTTCTTTTAAGAGCTTACATTGAACCTATCAGATACATTGGAGATGCTTTATTACCTTCATTATGTCTCTAACTATTAGCAAATGGTACTAGAATTTTGGAATGGGCCAGTGGTTACTTGTGACCTTTGCATGTGCATACGTAAGAAACATAGGCTTTTGTCTTTGGTCAACAGCTGATTGTGAGCTGACTTATAGGCAATAGCTCTGCTTAGGCCACATATTCTCCCCGTTAAGCTAATTTTCTGCTTCGATTTTTCTTGGCATTCTCCTACTTTGATTCAATCTTCATTGCCATTTTACTTAACTGTAATCTTTATGGATGCAGCTTGCACAAAAACTCTATGAAGGGGTTCAGCTATCAGATGGGAAGGCTACAGGTTTAATCACATACATCCGAACAGATGGTTTGCATGTGAGTATCGTTTTGTGAATAGTCCTTGGTTTAATGTTTACTGGCAATTTAAATTCAGTCTTGCAAAATGAATGTCTAAACATTTCTGTCAGCACCATGATGGCATTTAAAAAATTTTCTGCAGTCCTGATGTATGACAACCAATTTTTTCACTTTTTAGTGTAGGACAGCTGCTAGCTCTAGTGATTTACTATAGGCAAGAATGTGGCATAAAAAATAGCAGGGATGGAGTTTCAATGCTGAATTTACTGGACCCTGAAAAGGTTGTAGCCTATGATGCATGGACACTTCAATTACCCCGTTTCCCCGTGTCTGTGTTCTCGTGTCCATGTCCATGCTACCTAGGTTGTAGTGTGAGAAGGGTATGATTTGATTTAAATAATCTAAAATTAAAGGAAGACTGATCCGGGAAGCTTACTCTAAAACTCCAGATGGTAGCCTGTAAGTAAAAGTGTTCCTTTTTTTTGTGGTTTAGACTGCTAGATCATTTATTTGACACTGGGTACAATTAGGTTTAGTATAGGATTTTAACTAACTGATTAGTTTTTATGCTACTGTGATGAAGTACCAATTAACTTCTAAGTTTTCTAAATGTATGATATGCTGCTAAATTATTCTTGGGATGTGTATCCAAAATCACAAATTGGTGTTCAAAGCAATCGAGTGTTTCCTGTTGAATTTGTAACTAGCTTTTTTCATTTTGCTCTCAGATCTCTGATGAAGCTGTCAAGGAAATACGTTCATTGGTGATTGAAAGGTGACTGACATAGATTTCTGCTTTTTTTTTTATATATTTTTTTTATTTTGACTTATGGTGTTTGATGTCTTCATGAGGTTGTCTCTTACTGAGAAATCTTTGTTTTTAAAGACTTCTCTAAGAGGCCCTATTGGTTTGTTTGCAAAGTTGCTTAAAGCAACTTATGTCGTTGATAACTACCCTTGCACAGGAGTGCATCTGTGGCACTTCACTTCTGGTCACTTTACAAAATCTGCAATGCTAGTCCATGGTGTTATGCAACTTATTTTTTCTCTATCCTTTTTCTTGGCTGTGCTCTTTTGTTTATTTTATTCATTCTTCTGAATTCTACACTGCGATTCACAGTGTGATTGCCATTTTCTGTGTATTCTGGTGCAGAGAAGGATGAGGAAGGCTCTTCTGAAACGTGAATCTTGTTTTAGTGCATTATGAAAAATAGGGATTCCTTTTTATCAATAATATTCTATAAATTGCTTCCTATACACCTTTTCATGGGTTGCGCTTGATAAGCAATGATTCTTATTTACAGGTATGGCCATGACTTTGCATCTGGTAGCCCACGCAAATATTTCAAGAAGGTCAAGAATGCTCAAGAGGCCCATGAAGCAATTAGACCCACCAGTGTTCAGATGTTACCATGTAAATTGCAAGTTTTGCAAGTAACATGATGCATATGCCATTCATCTAATATGTATTGTGATGAAAATTTGACATTTTTTGATATATAACTTGCATAGCCAAATAACTGTGGGGTTTTTTTGCTTGTAGCAATGCTTGTTAATGTACTTGATGATGATTCCTTGAAGTTGTACACTCTTATCTGGTCCAGAACAGTAGCATGCCAAATGGAACCTGCTACCATTGAGCAGGTTAGACCCTAATTATTTTGGGGTACTTTTTAATATAATATTTCTCTAAGTTGTGTATTTTGTACAGAATCTGCAGCTTATGGTTTCTTTTGGTATATGTGAATTCCATTTCTCTTTATTAGGGAAATAAATCTTTTACCGTTACCCTTTTTTGTTGCAAATCATGTGTTTTCAATGATAGAATTGCAAGATCTTAGGGTCGTAAGATAAAATGTTTCATTTGGTTTAGAACTAAGAACAAAGATGTACTTAAATATCTATTTTATACATAGAAAATGAATGAAATTGAGACACCATTGGCCGGAGATTTCACTTTGGGCCCAATTGTAATGGGGTGGGTGTTCTAAGATGAACATGATTGTAGCCCCGAAAATGCCATATTATTTGTTGCCAACTCTCACTTTTATGGTTTATAATGTGTTAGGTTGCAATTCTTTTCATATTTGTTTTGCCTGACATTCTTTTGATCTAACCAGATACAAGTTGATATTGGTAATGCTGATGGATCAATTGTTCTGAGATCTGCACGCTCAGGGGTTGAATTTCTTGGTTACCAGGCAGTTTATGAGGTATTATTATAATCAATAAAAAGAGCTGTATGTACACCGTTTGTGCAAAAATAGTTAAATTTCTCATCCTCTTTGATGAGCTAATTGTATGTGATGCTTAATGTTGGAATCCCACATTGGAACTGAGTGAAAATAATAAAGGACTTATAAGTGGTATATAGTGGACCTTAACACAGGCCAATTAGTTTTGTGTTACATGGGTTCAACCCCATTTATAAGTCCACACGTGTGTGCATGGGCTGGGCCAACACTCTCGAGGCTTGTAGACTTGATAATATATTATCAGAGCAGTGATCCCCTGTTTGTGACCCTGTCTTGAGGGGGAGTGTTGGAATCCCACATTGGAAACGAGTGAAAATAATAAAGGACTTATAAGTGGTGTAGATCGGACCTTAACACAGAC
Organism: Mallotus repandus; assembly: GCA_949671775.1. Classification (NCBI taxonomy): domain Eukaryota; kingdom Viridiplantae; phylum Streptophyta; class Magnoliopsida; order Malpighiales; family Euphorbiaceae; genus Mallotus; species Mallotus repandus. Next base: position 30,748 of record CATIWM010155140.1, on the reverse strand, counting down.
CAATTGGTTTTGTGTTACATGGACTCAACCCCATTTATAAGTCCACACGTGTGTGCATGGACCAACACTCTCTACAGCGCTGTATATATATATATGTACTATTTTCTCAATTGAATATATCATCAATTTCTTCTCCAATTCTTGTTTAATCACACTTAAGAAATAAGTCTGCTTTCTGCATTTGCTTGATTATGTTTGTTTACAGGATACCGAGACCAGAGCAATAAAATATAAGGAAAATGAAGTGAATGATCGCTGGGAAGCTTTTGGAGTTCTGAAGTCGCTGAAGGTAGAGACTATTGAGAGTGAAATTTCTTGTTTACATGAAAAAGAAAATAGATGGTAGTACTGCAATTCGTTGGTTTGACCAATCCATGCAAGCATCTGCTAACACATTTCAGATCTGTCTCTCTTGTTTTCTAGGAATTTTGAGATCTCTCATACATTTGCTATAGAGCAGCTTTCCATATATAACTAACACTTGCAATGATCATAGCCAGGGGATCCTTTAAATCTCAATGAAGTGAAACTCGAGCAACACTTCACTCAGCCTCCACCACGCTACTCTGAAGGATCATTGGTACAATTTTTTCTTCTATTCTTACTACCAGAAGCTTTTACAGATAAATCATATTAATGATGTGTCCATTTTTGACATTCTGCATCATTTACTAAAACAGTAATCTCATTCCTATTCTAGCAAAACCACCCATCATAGCCATCTTCAACCATTGGTCATTAAAGCATTTCACAAGTCTTGTGATAGATATGATATGCATGAAAATAAACATCTTTGAGCAAAACAATAACATATATTTTTTTTCAGTTTTTTCTGTTGCTTCACTAAAACAAGTTGAAGTTTAAGGTTCAGAAAAAGATTTATATACAAAAATCCAAGTTAAATTTAACAGAGATAACCTGTAATGTTACCTAATTAATGAATTTTCACGCTTCAGATTTGAGTTGCATATGACCAAATATTTGACTCTTGAGCGCTTCATTATTTTAATGTAATTGAAAGTTGCACTATTTCCCTTCTATTCTTTTGTGCACTCCACCGTTGTGTCATCTAGCCTTGCTCTTATATGTCTTTCTTATACAAATGCATGTGCATAAACATACTGAATCTGAGTTGTAAAGGAGGGGATTGATATTGAGGGATATTAAAGTGGAGTTTTTGTGTACGTTGCCCTACAGAGCTTAATTTATAAAAATGGTACTGATTTAAAGCAGTTTTTTTTTCCTTGCTAGTCATTCTTGTGTATGAAAGCCTGGCACAGGAGTAACTTTGTTTGAGCCCTTTTTTTCTTCGGCCCTCTTATATTGCGATTTTGCATGTAACAGGTTAAGAAGCTGGAGGAACTTGGCATTGGAAGACCTTCCACTTATGCAAGCACTTTAAAAGTTTTACAGGTATTTGTGTGTGCAAATAGTTCCTCTCGGCCTTTCATTCTCAGTTACTGTGTAAAAACTTGCAATATGGTAGTTGGCTATCATTCTCAACAACGGTCAATGCTTATTGGTCATTTTGTTGAGTCAGATTAGGAAAGATGTGGGTTAGTAAACTTCAGAGTTTCCAAGGCTATAACACAAGGTAATCAAGTGCAGCAGAAACCGCAAAAAAAAAATAAAATAAAACTTCACTTGTAAGCACACTAATAATGTAATTTGTAGTCTTGTGTCAGATAGAGAATGGGAGATAGAACAAGGATTTTCAATGTTTGATCAATTTATGATATTGAAAAATGATTAAACAAGGGTTAGAAGGCTCTAAGAAGTTTGACATCATGAAGCCAACATTTTTCCAAACCTATTATCAAGTTTTGGATGGCTCAATTATTTATGAAGAATAATCTTGGAACTTTGGTTTAAGTTTATACTAGAAAAATAAAGTAGGAAGGTTACTTCGTTAGGCATTGCTCTTGAAAATTCATTTCATTAGTTAATATAAAAATCCCCTGCTCCTAAGCAATTGGTGAAAGTCTAGTCTAATTTTCATTCTTTTTTTATTTTTTTATTTGATGTGACCATATGATGCTTGTTTTATTGTGGTGTCAGGATAGGAACTATGTGACAGTAAAAAACCGTGTGCTCTTTCCAGAATTTCGTGGTCGTATGGTATGTTCTGGGTTCCCTTAACTGCCTTGTACTCACCAATCTTTCATGTACCAAAGTTTTAAAGAATTGATGCAAACATGGAATTATTACCGCTAGTACAAATGTGCCTGCCATTTGTGATTCTTCAGGCCACCTTTTGCACTACTTATACAATTGTATTATTGTTGGTCAATTAGCTATGCTTGTATACCATGTGTAATATTACCTCTTTTGGATGTTATTAGGTGTCAGCATTTCTCTCTCACAACTTCACTGAGGTTACAGACTATAGCTTTACTGCTGACATGGAGACTGAGGTGATTTCTTTAACTTGCGTTTAGAAGTTTGTTTGTCTTTGTTTGTTCAGATACTGTTGTTGTTTGAAAAATGATATAGAATGCAGGGAATTGTTGCTCAGGGAACAATGATGCACCACATTATCATGCCAAATTTGGCAGGTTCATCCTATCAGTCCATTCATTTCCTATATGGACTTTTTCTACTGCGAAACTGGAAAATGTCATGGCTTTTTAAAAGCTAGCATCATTGGCAAATTAGAAACAACAGCACCCTGTCTCTCCTTTTTTGGTGGTCCATTGGAAAGCCACTGAAATTCTCCAAAAAAAAGCTAAAAAGCTTGGGTCAATGTTAGGGTCTGAGCAATGCCTAAGACGAGGATTGTAAATTGCATCACTATAATTTTCACTTAGATGTTTAAAATTTGTTTTTTCTTCTTGTGGTCACCATGGCAGCTATTAATTTATTGTTCCATCTTGCTAGCTTGATAATGTTTCCGCTGGATTAACTGAATGGAAAGGCCTTCTCAGAGACTATTGGACACGATTTAGGTCATATTGCTGTCGGACTGAAAGTGTCCATATCCATCAGGTATGGTTCATTTTTGTCCAAAGTTCCAGGGATGTCTTCCTTTGAGAATTTCAGTTTGCTTATTAGAAATTGCAAATTATTTTTTGTTTCAATTTGCATGCAGGTGGAGAGGATGCTGGAGAAAACATTTGGGGATTTTTTGTTTGGTTCCCTACCTGAAAACAGCAGGGCATGCCCTAGGTAATATACATATTGCTCCTTTATACTTCTAGTAGGTTTATGGCATGTAAAAGTTGCAAAGAAAACAGCATAGCTTATTTAATTTGTAAAAAGCTGTACACTTTTTTAGATTGTGGAGAAATGCTACTTTTTTGGGGCCCTGGTTAGAACATAATTTATGACAAATCTCTTAAGTTAGCTCCTTATAGCTGAGCTCATTCTTAGGCTAAATTCAAACCTTCATATTTATTTTTTTGTGGAATTTCGATTGGATGAGTGAAAAGTGGACAAATATATTTTGTTGTACAACTAAAATCTTGTAGGGCTTTAGATGGAGTGCAAGAGTTCAAATTTCTTGAATGAGGTGACCAGTCATAAATTACAAATCTATTGTGTGGCTGCGCCTTGTATCCCTTCGTTCCATTTTGTGGTTTAGACTTTATTTTGTGTTTTTTGTTACTTGTCTTATTTTGATCTTAGATGCTTTTTATGTCTCAAATCTCGCATGTCTTTTGACAGAATAATGGTCTTTTTATTGCACTTGTTTCAGTTGTCTGGAGGGCACTTTGATATTCAAAGTAAGTAGGTACGGTGCAGGCTATTTTATAGGCTGTGATCAACACCCAAAATGCAAGTGAGTATGAACTATGAAACACCTTGATACTAGTCTACTTTTATTCATTGTCTAAAAGAATAAACCTTGATTACGTAATTTTTTTTAATGCTATATTCAGAGAAATTGATAGCAAAAGCAATGGGTTGAAAGACAAATATTTCCACTAGAAGCAAAAGTTGATTATATCATAACAGTTCTCTTTTTTTTTTTTTCAAAAACAGTTATATTTTCATCATCAGTTATGATCTTTTATGCTATCAAACAACTGAACTTCTATAACTTGCTTAGCCGAACTGGCGTATTCAAGCTGAACATTGAGAAAGCCTGTGGGCAAGTTGGTAGGCAGGAGGACTAGCTTAAAAACAGATGTGCTCTATTGAAGTTCAGTAATATTATTAGTCATGACTTCAAGCCTTAATTTGTTCACTCAAACAATATTATGGCCTTGGTGCGGCACTGACCCTTATACTAGTTGTCAAAAAATAATGCTTGCTCTCAGGTTTATGGGAAAAGAATGGGAAGGGGAAATTGGTAGGTCTTAGAAGTTATAATATCTTGACAAAAAAGAGAAATGGGCTTGGTTTATCCAAAACTGTTTGTCCTGTTGATGACATTCAAATATATGTCTCATAACAAGAAATCCTGCAATTATTTTGATAATTATGGGCCATAGCTATTAAAGAAGCCTAGAATTCTATGAAGTGTGAGGAGATGGCATTTTTTTAACCCTCATTACAAATATTATCTGACAGTTCATGCAAATGAGACATTACTTTCCTCCCCACAGTAAATTTTCTTTTTTGTGACTAAAGAGTTATTTGTTGAGACATAATTGTTTCTTTTTTTCTGTTCATACTTTTGATAGCTGCAAATTGTTGACTTGCTTATATCTATGTGTAGGTATATTGCTAAGACATTATATGGTGATGATGAAGATGAAGAAACTCCTCAAAACAGCAACTCTGTGGAGGAACCAAAGTTTCTAGGTGTTCATCCTGTTTCTAATGAAAAGGTTTGCTTAGGACCGAGGCCTTTGTATCTATTATTTGGTCTCATTTCTCTCGGAAATTATAATGACATTTTAATTGAATGAAGAAATTTCCTTTCAGATACTCTTGAAGAATGGTCCTTATGGATTCTATGTACAGCTTGGTGAAGACAGAAAGGGTTACACACCAAAAAGAGCCTCTCTTTCTCATGTACATAATTCTTTTTCTTCTATGGCCTTGCTGCAACAGTCCTTGTTGTTAATGCAAGTCCATTATGTTCAACCTTAGGTTTCTTTTTCTTTTGGTACTTGTTATGATGTCATCAACCATATTTCTGCCAAAAAGCTTGCCAATTCAGAGGTCCATCTGCCAAAATCCTGCTTTTGTTATTGACATTTGATGAACATTTTTATGATTTGAAGTTTTCCTCAAATGCATGCATTCTCTCTTCGTATATTGTACACGTCTTATTTTGTCATGGCTTTGGAAATATACTTTATCTTAGTACTTCAGGTTGAGTAATTGAACCCAGCAATACTGGATGTTATTGTAACTTTTTTTTTTTCCAGATAAAAGATGTGGATGGTATTACACTGGAAGATGCTCTGAAGTTGCTACGTTACCCTGTGACACTGGTATGCTTGCCAATCTAACTATGGATTGTACTTTTTCTGCACTTAAAGCTATCCACAAGCTCAAACAATGTACACTTCTTGTTAGGGAAACCATCCAAAGGACGGGCATCCTGTGATATTAAAGCTTGCAAAGGTTGGGTTTGCTGTTAGACATCGACGAACAATTGCTTCAGTTCCCAAGGTATGCCCAGCTGCTTGTGCTTCTTCTTTATGTGATCACTTGACAAATACCTCTCCGTATCATTGTTAAAGAAAAAAAAAATTGATGATATATCTGAGGAAAAGCCAGGAAGCACGACCCAGTTGAATATGCCAGTGTATTTTGGGAAACACCAGGGGGATTTATACATAGTAAATGTTGTATAAAATTGGTGGTAACTGTAAACAAGAATTGTTGCACACCAGCAGCAGACAGCAGTGATCGTGCTGTTAGCCATTTAGGAACTTTTCTTCCCCATTGCCACCACTATCATATCATACTCGCTAATACAAGTTCCAATTACTGTTCATAATGTGCTTCTTCAAACATATGTGCAGAATATGAAGCCAGACGATGTCACCTTGGAGAAAGCATTAGCATTTTTATCCAGTGACGATGTAAGGCGAAGCGGCCGACCTAAGAGGAAACCGAAGGTTGAGGAAGTCGTTGAAGCAATGTAGCTTTAGGAAAATACAAATACATGGCAGCTGTTGCAAAATACGAAAAGCTAAGATTCAGTCAGTCACTCGAGGCAACAATAAAAACACTGGAAACCATGCTGTTGCCGAGACAAGTCTCTTCTCCCACTATGAGCATTGAGGGGTTTATTTATTTATTTTAGATTAGAATAAAAACTTTTACATAATGATTATGAAAAGAAGAAATTTTGGTGTAAGGTCATTTATTGGGATATATATATATATATATATTGATATGTATAATTTAAAATATATATTATTGGTTATAATTATATAAAATTAAATTAACAGTTTTTAATTATATATGTGTGTATTGAAGTGAGAGCTATTATTATAATCCCTTAAAGTAATAATAATGTTATGGTAACCAACCAACCATGATGAGGTGTGGATGGTTGCATAAGCATTTGATTGTTGAAACAATTTGTTGGAGTTGATCCCTTACTATATATCTGAATGAATCATCGTTGAAGTCATGAAAACATAAATATGACATACCAAAATAGAAGCAGCAGTAATGGTAGTCAGTTGTGGCGTTGTAGACAGTAATTATAGTTGTAGAAATCCTATAAATATAATTGCTGAAAATCATGTTCCGCTATGTTAAGCTGGATTCGCACTTTGCCTCTTACAATGTACAAATTGAAATGGATGCAGAGTATGTGGCTGATAGCGTCAATGCTTTTGTGTCTGATCACTCTGAGTTTGGTGGTATCATTCTGGCTTGTAAAAGTATCATTCACGCTTTGCCAAAGGCAGCCTGCTCTTATGCTAGACTGTTCTTTTGACATGAGGCACCCTCCTTTCTTTGGCCTCTCTTGCTGCTTGAAGTTTCTAGCTGTTGAGTTTAAATAAAAGTTTATTTTATCCAAAAAAAAAAAAAAAGAAATATAGAAATAAATTATTGTACGTCAAATATTCTCCATTTTTATTTGAATTGTTTACATGATAAAAATTGTTTATTATTAGGGATAAATATAAAATGGTGTCCAAATTTTTTTACTTTTATTATCCAACAATTTTTTTAGAACCATTAAAAAATTTCTAAAATAGTGTATTTAGTAGGTTTTTTGTGTTAAAGTGCTTAATGTTTTATTTTAAATAATAAATTGAATTAAATACTCTTTTTTATATTAAATTTTTTTTCTTTGTTATTTCAATTATCTTTTAAAAAAATTATTTTTACATTAGATTAAAAATATTTATTTTCACTTACTTCGTAGTGTATACATTTGAAGGTCAAAGTCAGCCTCGTACAAAAGATGAGGGATCAATTTGTAAATTTTCTCTAATAACAATAATAATAATAAAAAATCAATTGGAGAAAGCAAAATATAGATAGGCAGCGGAAGCCTATTACTTCCTTCCATCCAGCTCCACCCCGAGACCAGAGAGAGTCATAAAATTAGAGTCGAGTGGAGGAGTTATTTCCATTCTAATCTCTTCAGATTGGGCGTGTGAATCGGATTGGATTGGATTAGAAAGGTTTGTTCTCTCTCTCTCTCTCTGGTATCGATTTATTGTATCCATTTTAATTTTAATTTTAATTTTAATTTTCTGTATGGAAGAAATACTGAACTTTTCGATTGGAAATAATGAATTTTTTTTTTTTGTGTTTGTCTTTTCTCTCTGTCAGTCGTTGCGTTGTAATAGTGTTGTCATGTTTATAGTTGTGTGTATTATCATTATCATTATAATGATTCAACAGAGAGATTGAGATCGTGATTCTGATTGTAGTTTTGGTTGTGGTTGTGATTGAAGAAGAAGAAGAAGCCGTAACCTAAATGCACCAAGCTTTGCTCCAACAGCATCACATGTACCACCCAGGCGTACTCGCTGCTGCTGCCATGTCTCAGGTCTCTTCTCTCTTTTTTTCCTCTTTTTTTTTTTTTCAATGCTCCATTTCCATCCAAATTTCCATTCTTTACTCCTATATATATATATATGTATATATATCATCTGAATGCTTTTTTCTCCTCTTCTTTCATATACCCTCTCTCCTTCTCTTCTCTTCTGTTATCTTCTTCTCCTGTGTTCCAAGCATCCACCGAATGTTCTCTCAATCTTCCTTTTATTCTTCTCAGATGGAGCCAATCCCCAGCGGCAATCTTCCTCCTGGTTTTGATCCTTCTGCATGCCGCAGTGTGTAAGCTAACCTAACCCCCTTTTTTTGTTAAAAAAAAAAAACACTACTTGTTCCTTTAAGCATCATCATCTTTTTTCAAATATTCCATCCTCATTTTGATTGCTCTATCACTTTTAGTTATGTAGGAAATGTTCATGGAAATGTCACTGAGAAACTCCTTGCTGAAGTTTTCCAGACTGCTGGTCCCCTTGCAGGATGCAAGCTCATCAGAAAGGATAAGGTTTGATTATTACTCCAATCCACTCTCATTTCACCAAATTTTTTTTTTTTAAATACTTCTACTAGCTTCTGTTCAATGCAAATGCCTGATCATCACTCTGTGGAAACTTCTATTTCTCTGTCACTTAATTATTTCCGGGAATCAGGATAAGGTGTAATGCAATTCTTTGTGAGAAGGTTGAAATTAATACCAAGACACCCATTTAATGATATGTCTCCTCATAGATAGACACTTCTTTTGACAAGGTGAAGAAATATTTTTTTGGTTAGTTTTGAAAAAAATAAAATTCTTCTGGACGACATAAGTATTTCTCATCTGTTGTTGAGATTTATTGCTGATTTTTTGCATTATCTTTATACTAAAGTCTTTCCTGCCAATGATGCACCTTCTTTATATATTTATATGGCCTATTCCTGTGGCTTTAATTGCAGTCATCATATGGTTTTGTGGACTACCATGATCGATCATCTGCAGCCCTTGCAATAATGACACTCCATGGTCGCCAACTGTAAGTCAAGTTTTATTTTATATTACTTTTTTTGATAGAAATCGGTGGTGCAATAGCAAGGTTTCTGCTTAGCGATCTGAATGTTTGAATCATGGAAACAACCTCTCTACAGAAATGTAGGAGCGAAGACTGCATACAATACCCTTTCCCACCCCAGGGACACTCTTTTATGTGATTTTTTGAGGGACATCTTGTCTAAAAGCTCTAACTGTGACAAAGAAATGCCCGTATTGGTTTTGTATGCTTTATCTTTCGGGCGTTCTTCTTTTGCTACTAGCCCCTTCAGTATCGGCAGAATTTATTAACTTCAATGTTGCTAAGTTTAGTAATTTAGGTTTCACCCTTTCAGAAAGGCTATATGTCTCTATTTGTTTGTAATTTAATTATGCAGATAACAAATTCTCAAACGTTACCCCTGCTTATTCTTTGAGTGCCATAACCTATTTTATGAGCATAATGATCATCTTCTTTGTCTCTGCCTCCCCCCATTTTGAATTAGGTAGTGCTAAATTTATAATTGAATTTTGCCCAGCTAATGATGTGTTAACTGTTAATATATTCTTCCAGTTATGGTCAGGCGCTTAAGGTGAATTGGGCATATGCAAATAGCCAAAGAGAGGATACATCAGGTTAATTTTAGTTTCCTTTTTGTCTTGACCTGCTTTAATTATGGTTGCTTTTATGTTGCATTTAATGTTGTTTTCATTAACTCATCCTTTGGCTTTGTCAGGGCACTTCCATATATTTGTTGGTGATTTGAGCCCAGAGGTTACTGATGCAACTTTATTTGCATGTTTTTCAGTCTATAATAGTTGCTCGTAAGTTCCTTGGGTGTTTCTTAGTTGCTATTTTTCAACAGAATTTACACATTTGGACAATGTTATTAGTGTTGTTGACATGGTCAACGCCAATGCTGGCCAAGGAAAGTAATTGATACAATTTTCATTGTGTTACTAACGCTTTCTTTTTGTGTGGATCTTTGTTTGTTGATTAAAGCTGGATTTTGATCGTGAACCCCTTGATGCATTTTTGGAAACATAAGAGATTACCAAAAAAAAAAAAAAAAAATCCTGTTTTTGAAGTTCGTTATGTTTCTTTTTCTAAGTATCTGTAATTTTGCAGTGATGCAAGGGTTATGTGGGATCATAAAACTGGCCGCTCAAAAGGATATGGCTTTGTTTCCTTTCGCAATCAGCAGGTAATTACATATATTGTTTGCAAATGGCAACTTATAGAGTGAGATAGCTGCCAATTATCACACGGCATTCTGTTCCTCCCTTGTTTTTGTCATCAATTGTGGATGTGAGTTTCAAGTTATAGTTTTTCTGGAAGTAGATTTGATGGTTAACCACTTAATTGTAACTCCTTATGTTTGTTTTATTATATTTATTAGAATTTTCTTGTAATGATGCCAAGTTCAATTTATAATAATTAAGTTAAAACTCAGGTACCACAAGTATGACCTTTATTAGCAGTCCATTTTAGCAAAAAAAAAAAATCTTCGTCTCAATATTTGTTGCTATCAAAAATAAATTGTTATTGCATAGTAAAAGTTTAATGAAAAATTCTAACACTATGCATGGATAGAGAGGAAAGTAAAGGGAAAGGAAGGTAATAGAAGGGGAATTAATTTTCATCTTATTTGACTGTTAAGAATTTTTAGGCGGGAAAGGGAATTAAAGGAGAATTATTCCCCTCATTCCTCTTTTATAAGGTGAAAATCATTACACTTTAAATTGGGGTGTAAGTAATTTCAACTCCTAAAACACATTATAATTTAAAATTTTATTTTCTTTTCAAATATTTTCCTTTCTTTTCCCTTTGTTAATTATTTTTAAATTACCAAATACAGCAGAATCTATAATTTTTATTCCCTTTCCTTCCCCTGCCTTCCCTTCCCTCTACAGTTGTTATGCATAGTGTAAAGGATATATGGTTCGAAAATGTAATATGACCTTTGTTAGAATAACATTCTTTTTTTATTTATTCATTAATATTTTGATGTATTTGTATTTATATTTGTGTGTGTTCCAGTTCAGTTCATTTTACCAGGCTTTATAAAATTAGAACAACCAAAGTAAAAGGTTTCATTTCTCACCTTTTAGTTTTATTCTTTGCCCTCCACTAGAACAAGGTAGCTTTATGCATTAGTAGTTGCCTGAAATGTGTCATCATGGATTATTTCTCCTATTATGGGTAGCAAATTGTTGTAGTTCATAAGTTTCTAAGAAGTTTTTATGTTTTTTTTTGCTTGTTTTTTTTTTATAATTTTTAATTTTGAAGAACATTTTTTGAAAACAAATTGGATGTCAAATATATATATATATATATTTTTGCAAGTAGAGGCATGGGTAATATCTTGTTTTTGTTTTAAGAATGTGCTATAGCAATAGACTGATTTCAGTGCCTTATGATACTTTTTTCCAGGAAGCACAGAGTGCTATCAATGATTTAAGCGGTTTGCTTTTAAGAACTCATCTTCTTCACTTGGTTTCATTATTCTGCATTGATTTGAAAGAAGTAGCACAGAATGTTTGATATGTGTTACCTTGAATTGTAGGTAAATGGCTTGGGAATAGGCAAATAAGATGCAACTGGGCTACTAAAGGTTCTGGATCCAATGAAGACAAGCAAATTGGTGACAACCAAAATGCAGTTGTACTTACTAGTGGATCTTCAGGTAGCGAGATCAGTTTGTCTCATGTTGTGCAAAATCTATAGTTGCGTAGGTTGCCTGCACAGTTATTCATGTTGACCTGGTCTAGCATTTGTGCCACTGCTTCCACAGGAGAATGCAGATTCATTAAGAGCTCTCATGTCAATTAGCATATTGTGTGGGGACATGATAATTGTGCTATCCATCTTAACATAACTATTTGATGACTTTGCACACTTATATTGACTATTTAGGAGCAAGTTTCATTAGTTAGTTAGTTGGCTTGTGTGAAGATGCTGATGCACTGCTGGTATCTGATTAGCTGATGTCTAAAAGTGCCATGCTGCTTGTACCTGGCTAATATCTATGCTTATAATGAAGGATTCATTTACACCAAGTTATCTGAATAAGCTTCTCTTTGCGTTATAAACCATTTAGTTTTCAGTGCTTTATAAACCTCTTAGCTTTATATTGTTGAAATTAATGTTAGGTTAAAATATATGTTGAATTCTTTCATCTACTTCAAAGTTTTGGGATGTATGTCTACCAGTGTTTGCTACAGTTTGGCTGATTGAATTGATATTTTGTGTGAGAAAGCTGTTAGGAGATTGGAGGTTGACAGAATTTTAATCATGCATCAACATTTTGCAGAAGGAGGTCAGGAAAATGCTAATGAGGATGCTCCTGAAAATAATCCTGCATACACCACGGTCTATGTTGGTAATCTTTCGCATGAGGTAATTGAAAGATAGAGAAGACAGGCATTAAAACGAATATGGTAGTGATTTGGCACATGGTTAGGTTTTATCTTTCCCATAACACGTGCCGTAAGAGAGAACATTGCTTTCCATGTCCATTTCCAGATAGCAGCTTTTTATTAGAACTGTAGGTTCATGGCAAGTGATATGACTGCACCATGACATTTAAGTTTAATTTTTTCCTCAACCATTTGGTTTGTGCAAGGTCACTCAAGCTGAACTCCACTGTCAATTTCACGCTCTTGGAGCTGGGGTAATTGAGGAGGTGCGCGTTCAGAGAGATAAAGGTTTTGGATTTGTAAGATATAATACTCATGAAGAAGCTGCCTCTGCCATTCAGATGGCCAATGGGAAGATAATTCGTGGAAAACCCATGAAGGTCAGGGACTACACTTGATGGAGGCCTATAATTTATTTTTTAGTCCCAAGTCTCTTGCATTATTAGTTCTCATTGATGTTTAATTCCTGAAAAAAGACAGCCCCTATATCATCATGCTGCGGGGAAAGGAGGAGCCTTTACAAGGCCATGATTTACCTCCTTACCACAATGCAAAGGTTATTGTGCCTAATCAACGCTGCCATATGACATATCTCTGTGAGTGTTGTACCCTTTCACAATGATGCTATGGTGGTACTTACCAGATTACGTGCCCTTCATGTTTGTCATGGTCCTAGATCTTGTGTAATGAATATCTTAATTTCCCTTAAGAGAAGCTGACCTTTAATTGTATGGTTTGCTAACATGAAAGCTTTCCGACTTGCATTGTTATAGTGAGGCATTGCAATCTTGAAAAGTTTTCACATCTTTTGATTTACTTGGGCTTTTTCATTTTAAGCAGTGTTCATGGGGTAGCAAGCCAACACCTCCGGGGACAGCTTCAAATCCATTACCACCTCCAACTCAACCATATCAAATCCTTCCATCTTCTGGCATGAACCAAGGCTATTCTGCAACTGATTTGTTGGTTTATCAGCGCCAACTTGCTTTGAGCCAAGCTGCTGCATCTGGCTTATCAGGTCAAGCTCTTGTACAGCTGACCGGACAACATGGCCTAGCTGCTGCTTCCATGGGCTTGAACTCTGGTGGATCGCAAACGCTCTATGATGGATATCCTAACAATTCTTCAGGCCAGCAGCTCATGTATTATCGTTGATGCCAGGGACATTTTAACTGATTTTGCCCTGGTATCATGGGTGCTTTTTTTGTTTTATTTAAATTCTGGGACCTTTTTTTTAATCCTCGTTTCTTAATTATGGATTCTTAGGTAGCGAGTTCATATTAGTCCAGCAAGTTCTGGAATGTTGTATGATGCTATATGTAATGTGCATTTCTTGAGTTTTCTTATTCTGTAGTTAGATGAGGCTTTCTCTATTTGATTAGTATTACTTTCTTCATTGTTAGTGCCAAACATGGCAATTTATGGATGGAAGAAATGAAATGAAGTATATGTAAATGTGTATGAAATATAGCGAGTTATGGAATCCGGGGTTTATTATTCAAGGTGTAGTCAACCATTAACCTTGCACTTTTTGAAGACACCAGTGCACTGTGGATCACACTTCTATGGTTTTGACTATTCGTTTTGGTTTGAAAGGGGTAGCAAAAAGGACCTCATTGCCATGGTATATTATTTGTTTGCTTTGGCACCAAAAAAATCAATTTTGTATTTGTTAGAGAAAAGATGGAAGAAGGTTCAGCTTCCCTCGTGTCTATTTGGTCAGTTGTTTTGAGAAGAGAATAGCATCCAGCAGTAACATGTATAAAATAGGTAATTTGTATGTAACATAAATAAGTGAGTAGCCTCATCTAAAATCAGTCGCTGAAAAGCGGATCATGTCCTGGTGCCTGTTTGCTACCTACTATGTAATCACAATTTACAAATATAAGCTCATTGCTGCGTACTTGAGCATCTATGAAGAGTGAGTGAGTTCTGGCTGCCAATTTTACAACAGGAACAAGACAAAATCACGAGAAGAAAAAAACCATGCATAGCTGCCCTTGCTCTTCTTGTTGGAAAGAAGAAAGAAAGCTTCAGAGAGACATGGCAATGGCAATGGCAGTGGAATTCATTCATTCTAGAGCGTGCGAAGATGATCTTCTTGAGCTTCCATCCGATATAGTTAAATCAGACTGTCATGAAAAGAACAACAACAATTAATCATCATCAGCACGATAATATTTGACTTTGTTTATATTTCATTGTATCAAACACTTACTAGCTGTACAGAAATTTGGCTAGGTGAGGGCGAGTGGGAAGGACTAGAGGTAGACAAGCCGAGATTCACGGTTTCTTCGGCGATGGCTCTCATTCTTTCTAGCTCTGGCAAAATAACAGTTCCAAGGTCCGGTCTGTCTTTCCGTCTTAGCTCTGAGCACTTGAGTGCTAACCTTGCAAAGCACTTTGCCTCTTCAATCGGCCAATCGGGGACTGCCGGATCCAGCATCTGCTCAAAGGTATCCCTTTCAAGGGAGCGTTCGATAATGTGAGTTAAACCCATCGGCGGTTTTGCAGTTAGAATCTGTAAAAACATTATTCCAAGCGAGTATATGTCTGACTTGATCCCAAGCATTCCTGTTTGCTGGTACTCTGGATCTATGTAGCAGAATGTCCCTGCTGTCGACGTCATTCTGTATTGCGTTACACTGTGAGCAACTGATGATGGGACTAGCCTCGCCAACCCAACGTCGCTAATCTTGCTCACGTAATTGCGGTCTAGCAAGATGTTTGCTGGCTTGAGATCACGATGCACCAGCGGCTCTGGTTTTGTTTGGTGTAGGAATAACAACGCTGTTCCTATTTCTGCCGCAATTCGAAACCTCAGCTGCCAGGAGAGTGGCGGGGTGTTCCCTCTTCGGAATAGACGGTCTTCTAAGCTTCCGTTTGCCATGTACTCGTATACCAAGCATCCATATTCTGGGCAGGCTCCCAGGAGAAGGACCATGTTAGGGTGTCTTATGCAACTTAGCACCTCAACCTGCAAGCCAAAATCTCATCAGATGCAGACCCCATCTATCATTTCTGTTAGCTCAGGTAGCATATTACCTCTTGCTGAAACTGTGACCTTCCTTGAGCTGCATCAGGACGTAAGACCTTAATTGCCACTGATGTATGGTCCAGATAACACTTGTATACAGGACCATAACCCCCCTCCCCAATCTTGCGAGATTCTGCAAAGAATTCTGTTGCAGATTCAATCTCCTCTATACTGTACTTCCTGTATCTGACATCCGACTGCACCAGAGCATCAAGGGCCCTTTTCTTCTCTTCTGATTCTCTGAGTGCTTTCATTTCTGCACTCAGTCTTTTTTGTGCTTCCATTTCTGCAATTCTCTGAGCTGCCTCAGCAGCCTCTATGGCTGCTTTGGATTTGGCTTTCTCCTGTTCTGCAATTGCCAATGCAGTTTCCTCAGCTAGTCGTGCCTCCTCCAATCTCCGCCCTTCTTCCATTTTCCAGAGATGGAGCTCTCTTGCCTTCACATCATCATTTCATATACATATTATTTTTTATTTTTAATGTACGCTCAAAGCTTTCTGAACAATGAACAGAACACTGATAAATAATCAATACCTTTTGTTTTGCTGTGAGAGCTTCCTTGCAGGCTGTGCTGTACATTTCCATGGTTTGCTTGAGCTCAAGCTTTAGCCTCCTCATTTCAGCTTCCATGTCATCCTGCATCTTTTTTTTTTTTTTCAATTTTTTTATTTCATTTGAAGAGCATTTTAGAAATCAATAATGATAATAGCATATGTATGTTTGAGCAAATGCATATATATATATAGTACCATCGTCTGCGATGCAGAGGAGAGCCGGTCACTATCATAGGAGGGTTCAGGTGGAGAGCCAATACTTATGTCAATTGATCTCCTTCCAAAATGCATTGACTCAAAGTTCTGATTGCAGTCAATTTCAGAGACGTTGGAGAAGCGCTGGTTACGGCCGCTCATTTCTAAGAGATCGTAGAAGCCTGGTAAGATGCGATCAAGGCTGTGTCTGCCAGAACTCACAAAGGAGATGTCTGTGTCTGGGACTGAGATTTCCGCGTATGATTTCCCATTGTAACCTCTTCTAGTGAAGGGTGATCTGAAGGACTCGGACTCTTCATTTGATCTTCGTGGTAGTTCAAGTGGTGGCTTCTCAAGAACAACTGGCCGGTCGGGCAAGACAGAAGAATCACATTAATTTGAAAGAAAAAAAAAACCTTATTAAAAGGAAAGGACTGGACCAGACCACACCTCTTTTATTAATGTTAATGGTAGTGGGGCTCTGAGGAAGAAATGACTCGGTCGAAACTGATAATGGCTTTATGTTGGCAAGTTGGCTGTGCAATGGGGAGAGAAGTGGTGCAGGACGGGAGGCTGATCTTGTCGACTGAATCTTCCCTTTTGATATTACGTATACGGTGCAAAAATCAGGGGCTCCCTTCAACACGGCGCCAGGTACGTCTGTGCCTTTGAATCTAATTATAGGGAATTGCTATAAATTTTTAGGCAAAGAAAGAAAGATCATATAACTCATAGAATGAAGGAAAGCAATGGTTTTGAACCTGAACAATCCTGATTTGTTAGAGGCCCCAACAATTAAAGTTTCTATTGCTGTGTGAGTAGCATAATCGACTATAGCTTTTGCAATTTCTGAGTCCTCTAGTACAACATCTTTACATTGAATCTGAGGCAGAGCTCTCTTTTGTTAGCTGTTTATTTATTATTGATGATGAATGAATTGGATTGAAATTGAAGAAGAAGAAGAAGAGACATATATATGCATTACATCTTTACGTGTACAGAAGCATCGAAAAGGAAGGAAGAGATCGGTAGTTTGAGGATCAGGATCTCTACAGATCAAGTTACTCTCTCCATTGGCATCAGCAATTTGGTTAACCCCTGCATGCATGCACATTTAAAGGATTAGCAGTAGTGTTATGAACTGAATTAGATTAATGGGAAAATGAATGCATGCATGCATGCATATGTATATTATATTTACTGGGCATAGAAAGGGGATAAGCGGAGGTGATGGAGGGGGGCTTGAGTTTGACGTGTATAAGAACCACGGTCTGTCCTTTGTGGAGAATATGATCTATAGCCCATTTCAATGCGTTTTGGCTGCTTTTATCCTTGTCGATTGCCACCGCCACCAATCCATTTCCTGATCCAGATCCAGATACTGATCCATGACTGCTGCTTTTATCTGATATTTGGCTTCTGCCCATCCACATGACTGTTCACTGTCTGATTTATATGTTTATATATATGTTTCTCTTCCAAACCAACAAAAACAAAAGGTTGAATGGATCGATGGATCTATCTCCTCTTCTCCCCCCCTAAACAACAATGAATTCGAGAGAGAGAAGTAGGAGAAGATGGATTCCCTTTTGCTTGTTTTTGTTTTTTTTTTATTTGTTTTGGCTATATATTTAATTTGTTGTTTAATTCAAAAAAAATTCCTTTGCTCTGCCCTGGTCTGGTCTGGTCTGGTCTGGTGTGGTCTCCTGTGTTTGTTACTTGGTTTCTCCATCTTTTGTTTTCAGTTTTACACAGACTGAGGGAAAAATATCAAAAAATAGACTTTTTTTATTTATTTTTCCTCCTAAATTAGGATCTTATCGTAACTTCTCCTCCTTCTCTAATTCTAAATTCTAATCATTATTATTATTATTAGTCGTCTGGTGTCGGCTCTTAATTTAATTATTTATTTTTTGTTTTTCTCTTTTCTTCTCTTTTTCAACTGTACGTTTTGATTTTTTCAAATTGTCTCCGCAAATGACTGTGTCTATCTGTCTATCTGTCTATTTGATTAGACTAGAGATCATCCATCATTTCCGGCGGGCTGCTCAGGTGTTGTTGTTTACTACTTTTGACCTCATTTCTGCATTCTATAAATTAACGGGGAATTTCCAACAGCTCGATCGATGGATCATTTTAGGCTTAAGCAAATGGTTACATACAATATACGAACGAGTGACAGTATAGCCAATGATAACATTTATAACCAAACCAAACCAACCAACAGTAGTAATATTAATATAGTATCTCCCACTCCCAGCTGGCTGCTACTGCCATGCTATACCTACACTCACCACTTTGGATCCGCATGTTTCTTCCTCTTCCACACATGCAGGATGCAGGTCATAATCGCACACATCGCAAGAAAAGGCCCAGAACCTTCCTTGCTTTTTACAGCAGTCGCAAACATATGCTTTTGCCATGTCCAGTTTGAGCATGTGTTCGTGCTTTATGTCCTTCACTTGCTGAGCCAATTCTTCTCCTTCTTTCTTCAAGGCGGCTTCTATCTCTGCTATCCTCCATTCTGTGAATGGGAAAGCCTTTGCCCCGTACAACGATATCATCCTCCTCCCATCTGTCCTCATTGTCTTCCCATCCTCCCCAATCATCACTAGTGCCGGAATCCCTTTAATGTTGAAAATCCTGCACAGCTCTTGCCGTGTCCTGTCCTCGTACGGGATAGCAAGCCACGGCATGTTCCCTAGGTTCGCACTGAATTCTTTAACGTCCCGATCTGTCGACACTAAAATTATTTCCAGGCATCCACCTCTGCTGCTTCTCAGCTCATTGTAAGCTTCTATAAGTTGGGCGGTGAAGGCGCGGCTCGGGGGGCACCAGTGCGCTCCAAAATATAGCCCTATTGTCTTCCCAGCCAGTTCAGATACTAGTATCTGCAAAACCCTAAAAATTTAACTGAATCCCTACGTATGTACATACATAAGAGCCGGGATAATAAAACTGAATCATCACCTTTCTTGCATCTCTAGTTATGACATAATTTCGTCCTTCGTGCGCCAAAAGCTGTTCCAGTTTCCCTCCTTTGCGCTTTGCATCATCAATAGCCCTCAGTTCCTCTCTTCTCTTCCTGGTGAAAGGGAATGCTTCAGAACCGTAGTCTTCGATCAACCCAATTGGATCTTGATCTTCTTCGGCCGATATTCCATCCCAAGCCAATGAAACAAACGATGGAATGCGATGGACGCGATAAATTTTGCTCAATTGCCTATGCAACTCCACATCAAATGGAACTGCATGCCACGGCATGCACTTGAAGTGTTCCTTGAACCCATCCTCATCGCGGTCAAACGAGACTAGGACAATCTCTAGGTCTTTACCCTCAGCTCTTGCTCTGTCATAAAGTTGCACGAGCTGAGGGGTAAAGGTTTTACATGGCCTGCACCAGTTTGCTGAGAAGAAGAGGCAGATTACCTTCCCATCAAAAGAAGATATGGGCACCTGATATCGAAATCGAAATCAGCATCACATCAAGAATCTGGATTTTAGTCGTGCGATTGTCGCATTAAATTGAAGGCTCTCTTTACTAGGCTAAACAAACTAGAAATGGCTTTTTTGGTGTTTTTTTTTTTTTTCTCCTTTCCTTTCTTTCTTTGTGTGGATCAATTCTTCCATCTTAATTATTTCTGTTAGAAAACATAATTAATTAACTAGTTGAAAGAAGCACTATAAGCTGGAGCACCCCAAGTGAGAATGTTTTACTACTAAGATAGGCTGCTGTCAAGTTAAGCAGTATGGTAGTATATGAAAAATTAATGTATTGATTTGAAGAGAATAAGAGGAAGTAGGACTAACCTTTCCTTGACCGGAAAGAAGAAAATCAACCCCTTGAGAAGCTAAGATGGTAAAGAAGTCCCTGCTGTCGAAATGCTTAGCCATTATATATAATTAAGTAACTATATATAAACCTTCCGTCCTCTTTTATACAATTAAAGGTGCTGAAATGAGATGATGAGATGAATAATTAAAGGCAGAAAAGAGTGTTAATTAGCAGATAAAAAATTAGTGGACTTTTAAGTTTGTTTCTGGGAGGCTGAAGGGGAACAAGTATTTTAGTACAATACAAGACTTTCAATTCCCTTGGCATTGTTCGCATATAATTATATATAAAAATTTCACAATAAAAAGAATCAAATCAAATGGGAATGAGAGCAGTTGAGTGGGGGGTTACCACTTGCCTATAGCATAGCATCTAATGCTAATTCTTGTATCCGCACCATTAATTTGATTTTCAGTTGTAGCTAGGTAGTACCACAGTGAAATAACAACTTATACATGCATGCCTTGTGTTTGTATGCAGCCCAGTCATAGAACTAAATCCAGAACCAACAGCACCCTGCCACTGTAAAGATTTCTATTATAAATCACAGCGATATCGATTGCTTTCCACTACTTGTAGCCTCTATATGATAGACATGGCTATGAGGAGAGCTAAAAACAGAGGACAGTCAGTTACATGTGTGTGTGTATATATATTATATGGCTTAGACAATATTTAGAAGAGCTATTTTAGAAGAATTCATAATATGGGAAGTTTTCCATTTTATGTTAAAATTAAATCAGAACAAATTAAACCCTAAAGCAGAAGAGCAGAAGGAAGGTACGGGAAACAGTTTGCAAATTGCAGAGGAGGTTGAGGTTGAGGGTGGAGTTGGGATGTTAGATCGATATTCCGTTCCAAAGAGAAAGAGGGATAAGGAAGAATCATATATGGGGAAATTGAAAGGTCCCCCCCGCCTCATTTTAGCTAGAAGAGAATATATGCGTATACACACTCTCTCATATTAGCTAGCTCTAGCTAGTAGCGTATTTTGTATTCTCTACTTTGTACGTAGGCGGTTAACGTGGCTGTCTCTCTCAATATATATGCAAAGGAATTTATAAGGTACATTCCCGAATTTCAGTTCACAGCTACTCATCTATTCTATTCTATTCATATTCATATTATGCTTTCTTTTTTTTCAATGGAAATTTCATTTCTGCAAACTATAAGTATACCTATAAGAGGTATATCGTTACAACAATTCATGGTAATTCACGATTTGTCAAAATCATAACAAAATAAATTAAAAGTAACATCGACTTCAAAATCTTATCAGAATTACTTCCCGAGTAGTCATGGAAAAATTCTACCTAAGTAACTAAGTTTTTTCATGATTAAGTACCTAGAGTGAGGAAATAAGAGTACCAAAAAAAAAAAAAACAATTTTAAATATTTCAACAAAATACAACTATCCAAAAAACTATCAAAATTCAACAAATAAAATCAGAGAATAAACAAGATTAGTAAAAGCGTAACTTGAGCTCAGTCAATTTTTGGGAGTTTCTTTTCTTCCGATTGCTTTAGACTCGTTACCTTCTCTCTTTGACTATCTCTACATAGCCTACTCTTCTTGACATTTTCTCCATCTAGAGTTTTCTCTCCCTGGGCCTTTTCTCACTGGCTGCCTCGTCTTCCTTTCCTTACATGGTAAAAAAACTGCGACTTGCTGGAGTTGGAGATCTGTGTGAAGGGCCAGATTTTTTATTTTGAACTACATTTTCTTTGATCAAAACCACCAAAAAAGACCCAAAAAAAAATATTTATCCGTTAAAACTTCACTTGAAAGGAGATACTATTTGTAACATATTATAGATCACACATAGTTCTATAACATATTTAGCAAGAAATAAAAAAAAAAAAAAGATAAAGGAGAGGTGTTTTTGACACCTCTAAAACCACTAATAAACAGAAGGCATGCACCTATCATTACATTACATTACATATGTATGTCTAACAGGATACAATGCTACCTATTAAGGTATTACTTCACTACCGCATGCAACTTTCATCCATTAATTTATTTATTCCTTCACTATTTACTTTATTTATTTTATGGACGCTGTATGTATTAATTTATAAAATCAGTTGCTGTTGCGTCATTCATGTCTTTAGGATTAGAGAGATGGTTAATTAATCTCTGGAAACTTTTAATTTTAAAGTTAATTAATTCAATCTTTTTAGAAAATACTGTTCAATAGTTTTAAATAATGTGTCAGATCATATTATTTTAATTTTTTTTTTTGAGTTGATGATGGTTCTCATGCCATATGTTTTCAACTTACATACGTTATACGTATTGAGGCTATATAAGGGAATGATATTATTTAATTTGTGTATGTGTTATTTGATTATTAATGATATTTTTATGTATTATTAAAATAGATACATAAATAATCTTTCAAAAAAAATAGATTAGGATGTATATTGCTAGAAGATTCAAAAATTATTATTGTTATTTCTAGTTTATACAACATAATATATATATATATAGTTACCACGAGCGAAGATGAAGGGAACATCAGCATACAAAATTACCCAAAAAAACAAAAAACACCCCTGGTGAAGCGAAGCGAAGTTATCAGCTGGCATTGATTGAAAAAGAGAAGTCATCATCAGTGATTGCCCTAGAAGAGTAAACCTCCCCCTCCGAACTAAAGTCATCGTAGCCGCTGTCTCTTTCCTTCAATTCCTCGATCTTGTCCACAGCCTCCCTCAAATCCCACCTCCTCTCCACTTTCCGTTCACAACAGCACATCCCAATCTTCAACAGCTTCAGCATCTCACCTTCCCCGTTCTTAGTCCCTCTCATGGCCGTATCGAACACCTCTCCCGTCCACTCCTCTCTAACAACCGAGTTCACCCAGCTCGCCAAGTCTGCACCCCTATTAATATTATTATTGTTATTATGAACGTAATTCGCCGGAAACTTACCCGTCAGCAGTTCAAGAATTAGTATGCCCAAACTCCAAACATCAGTCTTTCTTGAAGTGCGGTTGTGTTGGGTGTATTCGGGGGACTTATAGGCCACCATGTGTCGCTGAGCGTGATCTTTGTTTACAAGGGGAGCCAGCGCATAATCTGTTAAGAGGGGTTCGAATGTATGGTCTACAAGTACGTTTGAGGATTTGAGGTGACCGTGCGGCAGCGTTAGGTTCGGAAACTCCCTGTGCAGGTAGGTCAACCCCCTTGCTACTCCTTTTATTATCTTTAGACGAGTTGGCCAGTCTAGCCTCTTTAATTCCGAACTACTACTGCAGCTGCTATCGTTACGTTTGCCTGGACCATACAATAAGATACCATTGTTTTATCCTTCTTTTTTTCGCAGCTATTTTAAATTTTAATACATGCATATTAATGAAAGAAATTGATATAGTAATATATTAACTACAGGGCACATACCGTGAAGATGAGTAGCCAAGCTTCCATTTTCAACAAAATCCGAAATTAAAAGCTTTTCGTCTTTTCTATAGTAGAATGCAACAAAAGGCAGCAAGTTACGGTGCGTCAATGTTCCAAGCCTTGCCATGTGCTCATGAAATTCATCTTTTCGAGCATTGCTCATTTCCCTGAACCTCTTCACTACCATAACCATAGCAGATCCATCCACAATCACCGCCTTATAAGATGGCCCAAAATCACTGCTCCCTAAAACCTCAGCTGAGGCTCTAAGAAGATCTTGCAACTCAAATCTCTCCCTGTCGTTCCTCACGAAATGCAACTTCCCGTTTTCGCCTTTCTTCTCAATCTCATAACCATCATCATGCTCGTGGTATTCCGCCATTTCGTTTTGGCCCATAATGGCAAATCTCGTTTGGGCTTGACCCGCTTCAACTTGGAGCTGCTTTAGTGTGGTACTTTGGGCGCCATGACGGCCCCGAAAATAGGCAATTGCGACTATGGCAGCTAATGCGACGACGGAGGCCACTACTACCATGATTATTATTAGGGTCTTATTCTTTGGGCGCTTGCATGCTGGCAGTGGCTTTCCACATAGCCCGTCGTTCCCTGATTCATGCAGAGAAATTATATATATCTATGCTGAAGCAATAAGTTTTTAATTCTATAAATCTAATTGAAATCATGTTCCAGTCCACTAATAACAGACAGCGATGAATTTCAGCACTCTTTTGTTTTTTCTTTTAAAAAAAATTCACATGCACACCATCCATGATATGATAGTTATGGTTTTAGATTTATCAAGAAAATATTATATATACATATGTATATATACACACCCCAATTCAATGACATGAGATTTTTTGGAATAAGTTTGGTTATTAACCAAGCATTTTTGAAGAGAAAGGGGAGGGGAATTCGAACTCTTTCCTTCTACAAAGGTGTCACATCTGCTACTACTAGACTAGTGGGACATTGATATTCATTGACCTGTGTTGAGTAAGTGTTTAAGTGATCATATATATATATATAGAGAGAGAGAGAAAGAGAAAATAAAATTAACTTAAAATAGGCGGGTACATGATGATGGGATGAATTGAATTTGAGAAGAGGATATAATTAATAAACTGAAACAAAACAAATTAAATTTTACCTGCAAAAAAGCTGGGATTGATATTAGCAAGTGCGGCCGGAATGCGGCCCTTCAAATGGTTATTAGAGACGCTAAAAAAATCGAATTGGTGCTGAAAGTCCGGTATCTGCCCTTCAAATTGATTGTCCTCCAGACTCAGTCTCACAAGTTTCGTCAACGGAACAAGGGAAGATGGGATTGGGCCGCTCAAGTTGTTATATCCCAGATAAAGTTGGATCAACGAATTCATTCCGTGAAAAGCATCCTCTGGAACAACGCCTGAGAATCTGTTGTACGACAGAAACAATGCCTTGAGGGATGTCAGCTTGTTCACTCCTGGTAAACCCCCCTCGAAGCTATTGTTCTTCAAGCTCAAAGCTCTCAACTTGGGCAACACCCACAGCGAGTCCAGGTCAATCTTGCCCGAGAGGCCCATGTTCTCCAGAGTCAATTTATCTATGTCGCCGTCGTCGTTGCAATGGACGCCCACCCAATTGCTGGTATTGCCACTGCATGGAGGGGTGGAAGTAGTATCCTTCCAATCGTAAAGCAGGGAGGGATTCGAGAGGGAATTCTTGAAGGTGAGGAGGATGGAGGCGTCAGAAACGGATGATGACGTCGACCCTGCTATAATACTATGGAATAATATTAATGTGAAAAAGAAAAGCGCCATGTTGATGTTGGCTGAAGAAGACGTACGTAGACTAAATTAAGCTATAGGTAGCAACTAGCAAGCATATGAGGTGAAGAGAAGATCAAATGGTAACACTGCACTGCACAGTTGGAACTTGTTGAATTGAAGGAGTAGCTATAGCTAGAAATAGAATTAAATTAATTAGGATTAGTTAAGGAAGACATGGAATGGAAGAGCGCTGTTTGCCACTAATAACACGAGGAAATGAAGAATAAAAATAATAATAGCTGTAGCTGAGGGTGTGTAAATTAATAAGAGACAAATAGGTGTGGGTTGGGATGGGATATTGACGATGTGCGCTCATCTATGAGCTGTGTTTATCAAGGATCGACTGGGACTAGAAGTTGGCCGGCCTTGTTCCCTTCTTCTTCTCGTTGATGACAAATATATATATATAAGTCAGCTATGATCCAGTGTTTGCGCTAGATCAGTTAATTAGCAATGGACAGTGATACACATCATCGCCATCTGCTACATTGATAATATATTTTTTTTAAATTATGTTGGTGCTCCAAATAGAAGGAGACCTATCAATAAGGAAAAGAGAGCTTTCTTAGCATTTTGTAGATCCACAACAATGTTGTGACTGTATATTAATGAATATTTTAGTATATTGAATTTTTAAAAAAAATTTAAAAAAATATGATATCTTAGATAATATTCGTCTTTTATATATATATATAATCAAAATGCATGGTTCTTTTTTTAAAATGCAATAGATGATGTTTTTTTAATTACAAATGAATAAATGAAAGATAATTTCAGAATATATATATATACTTGTTCCTTGTAACAAGTGATGCTTTATTGTTGGCTCAGCCGTCGTCTCGTCTGTAATAATATTAACAACAACAATAGATGTTTATATATGAGTGCGACTTGTAGATGTAGTAGTGGGTGATGGATGTTTGCATGCACATGATATATACAATATGATCTTATACACTGCATACTAAAGTCATCATCCACATCACTCAGGGAATGCATGACATATGAGTTTTTCAATCACTCTTTGGTCTCCCATTCAATTCCTATATATGGGAGCTAAGAGTAAAGACCAAATTCAATCCATGCATGCAATTTATATAATTAATAATTAATATAGGTCAAATACTTAAATTAATTCATTTCACCTCTATATATTAACTTAACAAATTATTCTTTTTTGTTATGTTTTTCTATAATTATTGGAACTAACCCTTCTATTATATTTGACCTCATTTGAACACATAAGAAACTTACTTGCTAACAAGATTGAAGGATTAAAGAGTACAAAAAAATATATATTTGAAGAGTAAAAATATAAATAAAAAATTGATGGAGTTAGAGGATTGAAAGGTTCAAGATTTTTTTTATTTAAAGAAAAAAAAGGTTTTCATAGTGATAATCTAAGTGTCATTTTCTCTTTCTCACCACCAACAATATCATAGATGCCCAAAAAAAATCGTCCTCTCTTTATCTCTAGCCACCACCACCATCATCATCATCTCTGTGGCAATCAATGGGTTTCATTGTACATATATACCATCTATTAATAAACCAAATAAAATCTAATTACGTTAAAATCAACTCAAGGAGTCCCAACCACAGCAACGAATTGAAGTATTATAAATGGAAATCATTTCTTCCCTTCTTTTTAATCAACTAATCACCTTGGTTCAATTTGTTATTATTGAAGAGAATAGGGTAGGATATTGAATTTAAAATAGAACATGAAAATCCAGAAAAAGAATTTAATAAAAAAAAAAAACTTGATCGAGTTGGACAAACAAAAATAATTTTACAGATGGGGACATATGTTTTTGTACAGAGTCTTAATTTTGTCATCCACAAAGTTTTGAAAATGTAACGTTGTTTTATAATAATGGATAATAATTGCTACGTATTATTATTATTATTTGTGTTGGAGCTAAATGCACTACATTACATAAAATAATTGTGAGCCTTTACTCACTTTATTTGTATATTAAAGGACTGGAGGGAACGATTTGATATTACTTAAGATAATTCATTCAATAAAACATAGTAATGATAAGGATGCATCTTTATCTAATGTAGTGCATTTAGCTCCAAATGGAAAAAAAATAATTATAATTATATATTTATTTATTTATTGTAATTGCTGAGTTTTATTCATATTTTACTTAAAATATATGTTGGGTGGACAATAATATTTCGCCCCCCATATAACATTAATTAGGAAAGTATATAATATATAGTAATGAGTGGATTAGAATAATTTGAAAAAGTTGTTAGGCCATGTTATAGATAATATGTGCCTGTTGTTGGGCATCTATGTTGCAGTGGCCGGTATCCAACCCACGTAGCAATGGTACTGCTGTTGGACCCGTGATGGTGATCTTGACAGTGTCAAACAAACTATTCTCCACTCCACCTATATGACTATATATGAGTATGTGATCAATTTCACTTGGCTTCGTCTTTCAATTAAATTAAATGAGAGATTAAAAACAAAATCAAATTAAGCTCTCCCTCAGCTCGTCATATAACCAATTTTGTTGTGATTTTTGTATTAATTAGTTTTTGGCTGCTTGAGAGGGGTTCTATTATACTACATGTATTTTGAAGCAACGAATATTATGTGCATAATGAGAGAGCAAAGCATCCAAAAGGAAAAGAAAAGACAGGAAAGGGGGTTGATTCTTGGCTTAGATTGAAATTTGAAGCCTTTTGATCCCTACCTAGAGATTTCTTCAACAAATAAAAAGAAAAGGCAATGCAAAGACTCACGGGATCATTTATTTTCAACATCTGCTTTCGGCACCATGTAGTAATGGTAGATAGCTACCTTTTTTCATTTTTTGGCTTTTTTCTTTTTCTAAAAAAATGAGGTGAAAAAATTGTATTCATAAATCCTTTATGACAATCAACGTAATATAAATGAAATGTGCATTTCCTTGTGTTTTAATTTCAAGACATTTTTACACGTGTTAGTATCATATATATATACAGAGAGAGAGAGAGTGCTAATAAATATAGAAGACCGTGATGCAACGGATCGCAAAATGTCAACCTTTTTAAAAAAACTATACTAACTCCATGAATAAGAGGTAATATGTTTTGAAATGACCACTTTTTAGTAAATTTGCAGCTCACTTTGTATAGGAGGTCTACGAAAATCATATATATATAAGAGAGTTCATGCATGATGAACCATGAATATATATATATATATATATATAAAAGCTTAACAGTATCACAGACAGCTTGCCACTCTTCCAAACGCTTTGTATATATATATATACATGATCAATATTAGCTAGCTAGGAAAAGTTAGATACGTCCTCTGATCCCCTCCATTCCCTCAACCATGAATCCCTCCACCACCTGTGCCGACTCTACCCAAGTTGTTGTCCAATTCTCCGATCCACCATTCCAAAACTGCCAAGAAGCCGCGCAGTCTCACGTCCCCTTATTGCTATATGCATCTTCAAAATCCTTACCCTTTGACGAACTGCGCAACTTTCGAATAAGTCTGAAATGGTGCGCCCTTGATCACTCCTCTTGCTTTGGCAGATTCATTTCCTATTTCACCTTCACTTTCTTCACCATTATTGTCCCCATCGTCAGCTCCTTCTCTGTCAGAGTCCCATTTTCTGCTGCCGTCGAGGATCCTATATCTTTAAACGTGCTAGTGCAGCTTCCTGAGTCAGGCTTAGCTCTAATTGCCTTCTTCACTCTATCCCGTTTCTTTAGCAGGTATGGTCTGCGCCAGCTTTTGTTCCTGGATGGCCTGCAGGACGATTCTTTGTTCGTTAGACGCAGATACTCCAGGGAGCTTGATAAGGCTTTTCGGTATCTAGCCTGCATATTGCTGCCATCTTTCTTCGTTGAACTTGCCCATAAAATCATTTTCTTCTCCGCTGTGAAAATAACATTACCTTACCTCAGTTCTGGTGTTCCACTGAACTCTATCATGTTTATGCTGGTGTTAGCTTCCTGGCTTTATAGGACAGGCGTGTTCTTGTTGGTGTGCGTTCTGTTTCGGCTGACTTGTGAGCTGCAAATTCTTAGATTTGAAGGCCTTCACAAATTATTCGAAGGATGCGAATCAGACGCTGGCGTCATATTCAGGGAGCACGTTAGAATTAAGAAACAGTTGTCTGCTACCAGCCACAGATATCGTTTCTTCATCATTGCTTGTTTGGTTACCATTACCATAAGTCAACTTGGAGCCTTGCTGCTGGTTCTGGCTTTCAAATCAGAAAAAACTTTCTTCACCTCTGGAGACCTTGTGGTAAGTTAATATAAAAGGGGTAGAGTGAGAATTCATTACGCGCATGGCATGCAAGTAATTTGTGTCTGCTAACAATTCGATCAGATAATTAATCAATGTTATGGGAGGATGCAGATTTGTTCGGTTGTTCAGCTAAGCGGCTTCTTCTTATGCTTACTGGGAGCTGCAAGGATCACGCACAGAGCTCAAGGCATTGTATCCGTAGCAACTAGATGGCATATGATGGTAACATCTGCATCTGCATCTGCTAGATCAGACCAAGATAAATGCCTTGCTCCGGAGATTGATGGGGCTGTGGTAACCAACGATGTTGACTCATCAGACATTTT
Organism: Mallotus repandus; assembly: GCA_949671775.1. Lineage (NCBI taxonomy): Eukaryota > Viridiplantae > Streptophyta > Magnoliopsida > Malpighiales > Euphorbiaceae > Mallotus > Mallotus repandus. The sequence continues at coordinate 966 of CATIWM010155140.1, read as the reverse complement.
CATTTGTAGATTCCCACAGGATCCTGCTTCCTTTCAAATCAGGCAGGCCTTTGGTAAGTATACCCGTATAATATATGTATTTTGATCGCCCTGAAGTTCTCTAACTTCACATTGCTTGCACTAATATATTTATTTTATGTGCAGTGGCCTATCTGCAGCACAACAATGGGGGAATTACACTATTTGGATTCGCACTTGATCGCGGATTGCTCCACACGCTCTTTGCTTTTGAGTTCTCATTGGTGCTTTGGATTCTGAGCAAAGTGGTGGTTCTATCTTGACCATTTTCAAACAAAATAAATAAATAAAGCTCATAGCACAAAGAGAACATAAGATATTTATGTCAGAAGCAATTCATACGATAACTTTTAGTAATCCCTAGCTCGCATGTAATTACAGAATATATATATATATATATATATATATGCTTCTATAGCTTTTCTTTTCCTCTTTCAATTCCCATATGTAACAATATTGTCCAAGCAGAGTTTAGATAATACTACTGAAATCTTACTCCCAATTCCATAACTCTAGAAATTTTATAATGATTATGACTTTTAATTATCTGAAAGGTCAATTTTATGATATTTAAATCATTTAGAGTGATAATTGGAATCGAAATAAACGATTTCGATTTCTATTGTTTGTTTGGCTAAAATTAATAAGAAAATGGAAATGTGATTTCTCATCAATGAGAATCACCATTCTCTTTTTTTTTTTTCTAAGGAATGACTTATAATTCTCTTGAAAATCAAACTAAATTAATTATAAATTGATCAAATATTTAAATATTAATATTTATTTTTTAATATTTATAAATAAAGTATATAAATGAATAAAAATATGCATTAAAGATTTGAATAACAATATTTATTAAAAGTAAATAATTTTTTTAATTTTTTTAAAATAATAATAATAATATTTTTATAAAAATATTTTATAATACATAATTTTAATTTTAATTTT